>BQNB010117952.1:0-13883 GCA_026074375.1 Tanacetum coccineum
CTCTATACTACTTTTCGGTATCATTGATCTTGTTGATTTTTAGACTTATATATATATTTTATATTTTATTATATTATATATATATATATAGTGTGAAAACCACCAATCATAGACCAATCAATTAAAAGACCAAAAACTAAAGACGATGAATGTTATGGGATTGATGATTTGGACAACACAATCAACGAAGAAGCTCAGGAATTGCTGAAAAATAAAGAGCCGTATTCATTTTTATTAAGAAGACTGGAAAAATCAATTGATCAATCAGACCTAGAATGCTGTGAATCTTCCAGTAGCAATGGAAACAAGGAGTCTGATCCAAAAATCTTGATACGGCGTATAATACGCCGTATCCAGTTACGTAGGGAGCTACAAAACGCGATGATGTTAAAAGTGAATACCTTTATTCGGCCAGTGCCAACAAAATCGATGAGAAGAAACCAAAGCTGAAGAATTTGCCTCAAGACTTATAATACGCATACCTTAACGGAGACAAATCCTTTCCCATTATTATCTCATCTGAATTGTCTAAAAAAGAGAAAATTTCACTTCTACAAGTATTGGAGAGACGTAAAGGAGCAATTGCTTGGAAAATGTAGGACATTAAGGGAATCAGCCCGTCATACTGTACGCACAAGATTTTGATGGAAGATGACTGCAACCCGGTCATCCAACCCCAAAGGCGTCTAAACCCTAAAGTCCAAGATGTTGTGAATTTTTTTTTTGTGAAACTACTTATTCCGGGCTAATTTATCCAATTTCAGACAGTTCATGGGTTAGCCCTATTCACGTTGTGCCGAAAAAAGGAGGGATGACTGTATTTTTGAATGATAATAATGAATTAATACCTTCCCGAACAATTACTGGATGGAGGGTGTGCATTGATTACCGTAAACTTAATGATACAACTCGAAAAGACCATTGTCCCCTTCCTTTCATTGACCAAATGTTAGAACGATTATGCGGGAATAAATACTATTGTTTTCTTGATGGATTTTTAGGATTCTTCTAAATACCAATCGCTCTGAAGGATCAAGAGAAGACCACCTTCACCTGTCCTTATGGGACTTTTGCTTACCGACGAATGCCATTTGGATTATGTAATGCTCCTGCCACTTTTTAAATATGCATGACGGCAATCTTCCACGACATGGTGGAAGACTTTATGAAAGTTTTCATGGACAACTTCTCGGTGTTTGGCAACTCTTTTGATTGCTGTTTAGCTAACTTAGATAGAATGCTTGCTAAATGTGAAGACACCAACCTTGTGCTAAATTGGGAAAAATGCCATTTTATGGTAAAAGAAGGGATAGTTTTAGGACACAAAATTATTGGAGCTGGAATCGAAGTTGATAGAGCCAAAATCAATGTGATAGCTAAATTACCATACCCGACTAATGTAAAAGGAGTGAGAAGTTTTCTGGGGCATGCTGGATTTTACCGAAGGTTCATAAAAGACTTCTCAATGATCTCTAAACCAATGACCCAGCTTTTGATGAAAGACGTGAAGTTTGATTTTTCTGATGATTGCAAAAAAGCGTTCAACATTTTGAAAGAAAAATTGACCACCGCACCTATCAGCATATCTCCCGATTGGAACGAGCCATTTAAATTAATGTGTGACGCTAGTGATTTCGTTGTTGGAGCTGTTTTAGGGCAACAAATTGATGGAAAATTCAAGCCAATTTATTATGCAAGTAAAACTTTGAATAATGCCCAAGAACATTATACCACAACCGAAAAAGAACTTCTGGCAGTTATTTTCTCTTTTGATAAGTTTCGTCAATATCTTGCCTTATCAAAAACTGTAGTTTACACTGATCATTCTGCTTTGAAGTATTTGTTCAGCAAAGAAGACGCGAAACCAAGACTTATTAGGTGGGTTCTACTCCTCCAAGGATTTAACATCGAGATTAAGGATAAAAAGGGCAGAAAATTTAGCTGCAGATCATCTGTCAAGACTTGAGAACCTTCGCAGAAGAGGAAATAACTGATGAATTTCTAGACGAGCATCTCATGATATTAAAGGCGGAGCTCAATAACGATGAACCATTGTATGCTGATTATATTAACTATATCGTTGGAAAGGTCATACCTTTGAATTGGACGCCTAAAAAAGAAGAAGATTTTTTCTCAAGTTAAGTACTATTTTTGGGACGAACCATATGCATTCAAGCTATGTTCGGACAATGTAATGAGAAGATGTGTTGCTGGGAACTAAATCTTTGAAATCTTGGCACATTGTCATTCCGGACCAACTGGGGGACATCATAGTGCATCAATTACTGGGAGAAAAGTCTACGAAAATCTGGATTCTATTGGCCTAGCATTTTTAAGGATGCTAAGAATTATGTGATGAAGTGTGATGCATGTCAGAGATCAGGAAACATATCATCAAGAAGTGAAGTGCCTCAAAACAACATTCAAGTGTGTGACGTATTTGATATATGGGGACTAGATTTTATGGGACCCTTTTCGAACTCAAAAGGGAATAAATATATATTAGTAGCAGTAGATTACGTCTCAAAATGGGTTGAAGCTCAAGCCCTTCCTACAAACTATGCTCGTGTTGTAATTAGATTTTTAAGAAGGCTGTTTGCAAGATTCGTAGTTCCTAAAGCTTTTATCAGTGATCGAGGGACGCATTTTTGCAACTCTCAATTAGAAAAAGCCTTGCAAAAATATGAAGTGACTCATAAATTATCTATTGCATATCATCCTCAAACCAACGGACAGACTGAAGTGACCAATAGAGCTATACAAAAGTTATTTTGGAAAAGATTGGTTTGGGTATAACCCAAAGAATTGGTCAAAAAGGTTGACGACGCATTATGGGGCATCAGAACTACTTACAAAACGCCCAATGGATCTGCACCCCTTTTAGATTGGTTTATGAAAAAGTTGTACCTACCTGTGGGAGATCAAATCATAAGGCTTATAGGGCATTTAAAAACATTGTTAATATGGATCACACATTGCTGCAAAAAAAACCGTTTCATGGACTAATGAATTGATGGAGTTAAAGATTTGAGCTAGAATATTGAAAACACCCAGATCTAACAAAAGAACGCAAATAAGAATCGGCAGACTTCTAGGCTTCGAAGGAGTATAAAAATTTCAAAGATGGACGATAAGGTTGTTAATATTTAACTAGATTTAAGACTTGCGTCAGGGGGAAAGATCGTCAAAAGGGTACGGCCCGTGTGTAGTAAGTTATTTGGACATAAGTTGACAAAAAAGTATCACGATGGACTACATAATGTGGAGACGAAAGAAGTGGTTTGAAGTTGGGATGACTAGTGCACTGTGAATAAGGGAAGCTAAGAAAAGTTCTAACTTATAGATACTTCCCTGTAGGCAAAAGTGACTTCCGGGAGAAACCCTCGGGTAAATTTGTCTATTTTAATTTTGTTATCGAGTCTGTCCTTCCAGACTTCAATACGGGTATCCGCCCCAGACCTTATGGGTATTCGATGTATGGAAGTTATCAGTACTTTATTGTTCATGCACTTTCAAATACATTATTGTCATTTTTGCGAGGGAATAGTTTGTTTCATCTATTTGATTAGCGTATCCTTAGTCTGACACCGTATTTAGTTTGTTTTTGTTTTTGTTTAAATTAACCGTAATTGTACAAGATGGAATGCACCTGTTTTTCCATCTTTACACTGACCTCGTAAAGGAAATATCGTGAATATTGGTGGAGAGGGAGTTACATAATTGGGAAATTTGAAGTGTTGGAGTCTTGAAACTTCAAGGCAGCTGTTCAACATACAATCTTGCTCATAAACGCGACATGGAGAATCTATAGAGCAAATATCAGGGGAGTTTCTCATTCTAATTCTTTTTAAATTTATCTGTATTTAATGTCTTTTATTACAACGGAGACGTGGTATTAATTCAAAGTTGGGGGGTGTAATAAAAATGATAGAAAACCCCTTGGATTACCAATAGATAAATTAATGCCTTTGGGCCATGAAGACTAATCCGCTAACATCCCCCCACAAGTTTGAGCAGGTGAGGGAGGAACGAACACTCAATGCTCGTCACAAAACTCATCAATTAATGCCGAGGTAGGTTCTTTGACTAAAGTTATCCGCATACTGGTAAGAGAAGGGACATGAGATACCGTGACTGTGACTAGTGGTAACCATGTCAAGAACAAAGTGAATGTCAATCTAAATATGTGCTTCGTGCCCTGCTGAGGTTGCTCGGGATTTTGAAGAGAGATAGTAGCACTCAAGTTATCACAAATAAACAGTAGTCGCTATGTAGACAGTGGTGTACGTATGCTCACGTAAAAGATTACGCAAACCTGCATGTCTCGGACCAATGCATTGGAGCACCACGGATACCATGTAGTATGATAGGAAAACCACTTTGTTTCCAAAGATTTATATATGCCTTTGGGACATCGAAGTATAATCCGGCTACTAAAAGGGGGGGATGGGAATTAAAATGTTTACTTGTCCTAAATTTTCACTATTTAAATGGCTTATAATTATGCTCATAATTTAACAACAATTTTCAAGAATTACTTTTGTGTAATTGAATGTTAAATATCCCGCAAATATTAACCCTTGATGAGATATTAGTGAGTATTTAAAATTTCCGTTTCCAAATGTTTAGCAAAATTCCTACAAAATATGAGTTGTGCCGTTGATGTTGTAGATGTAGAACTTGGCTTTGTATATCTATTCGAGCCACTATTAAGGTTTTAATGCATTTAATGTGGATGTTTAGTGTAACTTGTTTAAATTTGGTAATTTTTGGATTACATAATAATCGGCTCTCTTTTATATGTTTGTTTATTAAACTAACTACCGGTTAGTTAAACTTTAGTTTTTTAACCCTTCCACTCCATCTTTAATGTGAAAGTTTGAAGGTTCATTCTATATCATTATTCATCATAAGGTTTGGGTTAAATTCGAATGGGGATGTGATCGAACATCATATTATTCCTGGCATTCGTGTGTGTATGTGTGCTTCAAGATGCCTTGTTGGAGTGGTATTTGGTGATATGATTTGATAGAATGATCAAACGGTACACCTTTCCATACAAAAACCCATATTTACCTTTATAAACTTGTTACTCCTTGGCTTTAGTAGTGGAGATATGTATCCTTGCCAAGTTTATGATAGGATACTCGTCATGACTAAGCAATTGAGCGAATTAGTTACATGTTACCACATAGATTAGTTGAGTGATTTGAGTGTTTTCATCTTCCTATTTCGTGAGGGTGTTTTTGTTGTGTACTTGTAATAGATCGAGAATAAATGCATTTAACGGTAAATTATCCTTAGGGGGTTACATTTTTTTCGTAAACTTCTAAAGGCTAATTGAAGGACAAGTAGGATTCAAGTGGGGGGATATTGAATGACATCAAATAACGTCTATTTTATAGCATAGTTTATCCTACGGTTATAACCCATTTGGTATAGGTTTTGCAAAAAATATTTACTAATGTTTATATTTGAGAAGAAACGAATGGCAGTAAAAATTATGGCAGTAAATTAGTGAAACATAGCAAATTGCGCGCATTAGGAGCTTATGAATTTATTTTGATGTATACTATTCTGAAGACCAATACGCCGTATCTATCAAGAAGATATGGCGTATCCGTACCTGCACTCAACAAAGACCATAGAAGATTAAAGAGCAATTCTTCGTATCCAGAGGACTCAATATGCCATATTCAAGATATAGAATCAATATAATATTCTGGAAGATATCAAACATGGTCCCTACTCCAAGAATCCCCAATACGCCGTATCCGACCCATTAGATACACCGTATTCAACCGACTTTCATACATTATAAATAGAAAACTTAAAAACGAGTTTTAGGTGTGCTAAATCATATTCTCGATACCTAAACCACAAAAGTCAATTTTCAGAAGAGAAAAAGAGCAGAAGAGGTCGAGCAACGTATTCAATTCCATAGGAGACATCGTGTAATTCCATATACTTTAGTAATCGTTCAGTTTTCGGTATCATTCGTTAACTCGGTTAGTTTACCTTGGCTAAATTATTACTCTTGTATTTATTATGACGTTTGAAGGCTAATACCTTTGGGTATTAGCCATTATTATGAAGATCTGAATGTTTGGTATTTGTTTACATCGATTTCTTGATTTATCGTTGTATGCTTGTTTATGTTTATCAATTTATACTTGTTTACGCGCTTTTGTATGCGACCTATCATTCAACTGGATCTAGTCAATAAAAGATGTTTTAAGTGTGCTAAATCATATTCTCGATCTAAAACCATAAAGTCGATTTTTAGAAGAGAAAAAGAGCAGAAGAGGTCGAGTAACGTATTCAATTCCCATAGAGAAACTGTAAATTCCGTAACTTTTTAGTAATCGTTAGTTTTTGGTATATTCGTTAACTCGGTTAGTTTACCCTGGCTAAATAATTACTCTTGTATGTATTATGTTGTTGGAAGGTAATACCCTTCAGGTAGTAGCCATTATTAGTAAGATCTGAATGTTTGGTTATTTGTTTATCTCGATTTCTTGATTTATCGTTGAGTTTTGCGTGCTTGTTTAGTTTATCAATTTATACCTGTTTAACGCGTTTTGTATGCGACCTATCATTCAACTGGATCTAGTGAAGCGGACCAAGTAGATCTAGAGTCTGGGATAGCTCTCCATATAGTAATTTATACACCTAGAATAATAGTTACACAAATATTGTCCTTCTAAGTCTGTGTCTAGGATACGCTTCAGGCTTAACTAGTTAATTGGATATTGCCAATGGTTTATTGATTGTGTTGACTAGCAGGTGACCTAGATAATTCAACAAATAATGTTCTGATTCCATTAGATAGTTGGACAAGTGGACTACTAGTGTATAGATTGCTACTAAGCGGTAAGTGGGTAAAGTCTGTATGAGCTAGGGTTTAACAAGATCACCATTGCTTTAATCTCTAAGATAGATTATAATCAGCAAATAAGGATGCTTTATGCGGATGCTTTAATTGTGACAGAATTAACGTGTCTAGGTCTTAGGATGATGTAACGCCTAAGTCTTAAGAATGATATGCCACCTCGAGAGTAAAAATCATTGCACTAAATAAACAAACCAACGTTCTAATCGGATTAATAATGGTTAATACATCTTTCTTATATAAGGTTCGACCGCTCTTTTATCTTTTGTTAATTAGCTTGTGTGGGTAATAGTTTCTTGAATTGATTGTAGTCACCAACCAAACCGTGGCAGTCTCTTAGGCTGAAAACCCCCTTTTTCCATTAGAATTAGGATTTAGACTGACATAGGTTTAACATAGGATTAAAATAGAATTAACATAGATTAGATAACCAAGTTATTAATTAAATTAATAGATTTAACCTCGCTCTTAGTGATCGACACCCTACTTACCACGGAACCACTACCGATTCGATACACTGCCCGTTAAAGTGTTATTTTTGGTTGAGTAGGCAATATATAAATTTAAAACTTGAATCATATAAAAAACAACCCTACACTACAACACATCAAAACTATGTTGCGAAATCTAAAACATTTCCTTTTTTTGTGATTCTCCAAAAATTCACTTGAGAGGCTTGCATGTTGAAAGATGTCAGGTTTTAATGTTGTGGGTGCCATTGACTACGATGGTGGTGGGGATGGAATTTTTGGATGTATGTTTTTGTTGGAAAAACAGAGGATGTCATACTTTAATTCGAAAGGAATTTGCCTAACTTATGTGTCATTAACTCATTGAATTGTGAAGATGTAGACCCGGTTTATACAACCAACGGATTATTGGCACACATGTTTAGACATAAAATTATGCATGACTTTTAGGCGTGCAAATCACTTCTCAATTCGAAAATATAGATTATGATGATAATTTTTGTTAATACAAATAAGCCGTAAAAATGTTTATTTATATTTTACGATCTATCCGTGTTTTGTCGATGACAATCATAAAATCAACGAAAGTAGAAAATAAAGTTTATATGTTTTAAACCAATAGTTTTCTAACTAAATAATCAGCATACATCATCCATTATTTTTATCATATTCATCTTCGCATCATTCGTCATTTTTATCATGATCATAGTGGTCCTTGTGGTTTGGCCAAATTGCACGTTTGGTCCGCCTAATTTTGAAATTGCGAAAAATATCCGTGTGGCGAAGGTTTGGTTCCACTTTTGGTCCTTGGTCGAACTAAGATGACTGAAATACCCTTTTGTTCCTTTTTTTAATTTTCTCATTTTCTATTATATATACCCTTTGTCTTCTTCCATATTATTATTATTATATTCATAAACAAAAACTCATTCTTTATTATTTTCAGATTCACAAACACAAATTCATTTAACTTCTCTTCCAAAACCAAAATCACCATCGGTTCTATAAATATATTCAAAACCTCAAAATCAAAATCAAACAATCTTTTGATCTTGAAATCACTATCACAAAACCCTTCACTACCTACACTAAATTTCACCAATGCTAAACAAGAACACGAAACAACCACCACCGTCTACACATTTTCCGACGATAGATCTGGCGACATACCAGTAGTCGCCTTCAGCCTCCACCACCACTCTTTCCCGCCACTATCCTCCACCTTAACCACCGTCACTACCACCAAAAAACCACCATCATAAAATCATGTCTTAAATATAACCCTCAATCTTCCTACCACATCTTCAATCTTTCTACAACATCCTAAAAAACTCTGCTCGATTCTGAACCCTACCTAAATGATGAATCCGACCCAGGAACAAAACCCATAAAGGAATTCGAACAACCAAGATCTGAGTATCTTGTCATTCTTGGTTTATTAGATTAAGAAATAAAAAGGGGAAAAGGTTATGTGATTTGGCAGATGAAAAAGATTTGGGGAGATGAAGAAATAAAAAGGGTTTTGATGTTTGTGTATGATTTTTTTAATGACAAAATAAAGTGTGGGGATTTTTTATGTAAAGAGATTGTTGGGTGAAAAAGTATATGTGTTTTTTATTTATTTTCTAAAATTAGTTATGTACAAAGATATTGGGATGGGTGGAAAGAGATTAAAGATGCATAAAATTTGTGTGTGTTCATATTTTTGATAAATTTGATAATTGAGATTAATATGACAAAAAAGAGAAATTTATTTTGATGTTTTTTAATAAATCTGGAAATATGTTGATCTTAATTTTTTTATTTTTTATTAAAAAAAATAAAAATTCAAAAGAAAAATAAAGTAGAAAGAAGACGAGGGTATTTCAGTCATTTTAGTTCGACCAAGGACCAAAAGTGGAACCAAACCTTCGTCACACGGACGTTTTTTGCAATTTCGAAACTCGACGGACCAAACGTGCAATTTGGCCAAACCACAAGGACCATTTTTGCAATTCTCTCATTATTTCACAAAATCTAAACTACACATTTCATATTAAAATATGTCCTCTATACTTTCCTACAAATTAACTTGGAGACTTTGTTTACATATTAATGAGTTAAGAGTTTGAGTTGAGGTTATAGAATGTCTAGTGACATTGGGTAAAACGTGAGAAATGACCGTGAAAGACGCTAAGTAATATTAGCGTACTTATGAAAAATGTTAAAGTATTAGTTAAAGTTTGACTTGTGTGAAGTCAAAGTAGTGAATTTTCCAAGTGACACGAAGTCCTTGATGAAAATTTTTGGAAAGAAATGAGTGAGAACGCGACGTTATAGTGAAAAAGTTGATAAAATGATAAATCGGCTATGGTAAAATGTGACATGAATGCCATAGTGTCATTAGTAAGAGTTGAAATGTGATAGAAATAAGCATGAAGTGGTACAAATTATGACAATTGACTACGTTATAGTATAATCTTGCAAAATCAAGTTGCTTGTTGCAATTGAATTTGATATGATTTGAATATGTTAAGAGGAAATGGGGTTAAAGATGTGGACAAGTTTTGTGTATGGACACAAACGTTAGACAATAAGATTTCGAGGACGAAATATAAATAAGGGAGATAGATTTATAACACCCCAAAACTGGTTCTTAAGTATTTAACTTCGAAAAGGCCATTGAGTAAGTTTGACTATGACTTTATTAGTTAGAATGTGTTACGTGATTGGTTAGTCAAACCCGGTAGTTAAACTATAAGTATAAATATTATGTAAATGGTTTTAGGAAGTATTATGTGTCACAAACATAAGAAGAAAGGACTTGAAGGACCATACTTGCCAACTAAGCAAAGTAATAACTAATCCTAGACAAATTACAAGATATTCCACACCACTCCATTATGTTTAGGTGTGTTTGTATGTGTGTCGACATGGAGAGGACGAAATGAGAGGGAAAAGGAGAGGTAATGTCTAGTGATGATTTGAAGGTGTATTGAGGTCCCAAATCAATAATAAGTTCATATTAATAATCCCTACAAGTAAGTGATTCTTAATCCTACTTAATTTGGTAATTTATGAAATAGGGTTCTTGAGAAAATTAGGGATTTTGGTTAAATGATAGTTTATAGCAAAGTAATAATGTTACAGTGTTTCTAGATAACTCCCTTTCTTGGGCAATGGTTTTAATTGGGTAATATTGGGAGTTTTGTCATATGATCATATGGAGGTTGATAATGAAATGGGTGTGTCATAAGTATGACTAGAAATCCCTTTTATTTGTTAAGTATATAAAGTGTTCATAATTTATGATAATTATTGGCTAGGAATTAAGAGATGATGAAGATGATGCTCTTGTTGGTAATTAGCTTGGATTCAAGGTAAGTAACTTTGGTTATGATATGTCTAATATTGATGTTATCGTATATTGTGATTATGAATGAAGGTATTTATGAATTGAGAGTCTTGGCCTAGGAAGTATGACATGATTAGAGACATAATTAGTTGGAGAAGAGAGTGTTAGTCTTTGGTTATGGATTAACCAAGGTATGTGTTTGAATTTCTATATGACGGATGCATGTTATAGCTTGATGTTTAATATGTGGTTAAAGTTTGATGGATGATATGCAATTATGGATGCATACTTGAATGGTAATAGTTATGGATTAATATTAATTGTTCATGTTGCATGTATATGTGTAATAGATGTATTATACATGTTCTAACAGGTTACTTACTAAGTGTAAACTTACCGTTTCGTTGTTGATGTTTTTGTGTAGGTCGTTCTTGATGCAACTAGGTCTTGGAGGGAAGGATCTTTTGTTAAGGAGTAAATGGTTCGGAGCAAGTTAGACTATGATTAGGAGCTTAGTACTAGATACCGAGCTCAATCAATGTTGAACCCCCAAGTGACATAAAATGGTTTGTAAATATTATTGTCAAGTGTCAAAGTCGTTTCTTACAGTCCTGTATAAAAACGTATGTAAACGAGTCAAAAAAAGAATGTAAAATGGGTAAAAAGTGTGTTTGGCTAATCACCCGTCAAGTTGTAAAGTATGTGTTTATGGGTCATTTAGATCAAGTATGTTATGGAAAATGAAGTTATATGTTATGTTGATGATTTCTGGAAAGTCTCGTGTCGTGTCGAGTTATAGAAGTCGTTTTTCGGAAAATAACAAGTGTAGAATATTAGCAAAAGTGCAGGTCAGAGACCATACAGCCGTATGGTATATGTGCATACGGCCGTATGCTCTAAAATGTGATTTTAGCAGATATCGTGAAAGGACCATATGATCGTATTCTATTTAAGCATATAGCCGTATGCTCCAAGAATGACCATACAGTCGTATGGTTGTTTACCATTTAGCCGTATGGTACCTTTTCCAGATTTTCATCGCTTTGTTTATTTTGTATAAATTAAGCCGTAAGGAGTTAGAAGTCGTGCCTTATACCGTTGGAAAGGTATTTAAGCCTATTTTATGATTAAGATACTTTCAAGGGCTATGTTATAATAGATTTTTGTCATTTTAATAAAGGATGACATGAGGTTATTCCCGCTCATGCGTTTGAGCAGAGTTTTTAATTTTTGGTCAAATTTAGAGTCGGGAAAGGGGCGTTTCTACTTGGTATCAGAGCTTCGGTCTAAGTGAAGTAGGTTTTCATGATAGGTTGCCTAAACTTAGACCAGATGCGTATGCCGTAAGTGTAAGTAGCGAAGAAAGCGTTTGCCTTAGTTATAAGGTAGATTAAGTGCTTGCAGCTATGAGGATGATGATGCTTAGACATGAAACTAAATGAAATGATAATGGGATATAATTGTGATTAGGAATGATAACACTTGTCGGATTAGTGTTAGTATGATAATGTGCGTTTACGTGATAAAAGTCTATGGTTGACTAATATAAGTTTAATTGCAATGAAAGGTACGTGATGAGTTTTGAATTGCATAGAGTATAGTTAAAATTGATGTGTGTTGATGTTTGAGATTTTATGAGCCATAGACAAAATAGTAAAAGCGCATTTTATAGTGTGGTGACACTTATGATTAGTGCCAGATGTAATTTAAATGTTGTGTAAATGAAGATGTATAAGTAAATTGAATTGATGTCTAAGCAAATGAGTTTGATTTATGTGGGGACTAATGACCAATATATGGTCAAATAGTGCTTCATGCCTAATGATTGTTGAAAGTGTGTTGTAATAGAGATCGAATGAAATGGGTTTAAGTACCTAATGCATGAATATAAAAATTTCGACAAAGATTAAGTATATGATAATGAGAAGGTGACATCATGTTACATAGATTACATGATAAGAAAAATGTAATAGCAAAAAATTTGTAAAAGTGATTAAAAGAGGAGATGCATTAAAGCGGTTGCTCTAGAAATCTTAAATGATATAAAGTGCGCTTGATGAGTTATAAAACACGAATAGAATCATGTTAACATATTGGGAGATGTATGATGAGTAAAAATGAGTTAATTGAGAATGTTATAGAATAAACCTATGTAAGGTTTATATGCGGGAAAAGTCGGGTAGACTAAATATGTGGAAGTGTAAGTGGTGAATATGGTCAACAAGGGGTTGACGGGTAATTGTAAAAGTGCGACGTGAGTTACATAGAAAATGTGAAAATTAAATAATGGACAAACATTACATAGATCTTGTCTAAAATTAAAATTGATCTTAAAGTGTGTGTGGAAATTGCTTAAGGCAATAAGAATTAGAAATGGTAATATGTACTTAATGGTAAAAGTACTTGATTGTTAAAATATATAAAAATGTTAAAGTGTTAATAGCTTGGATCCATTATGTTGTTATAGATAACTCGGGGAAGTGTTATCGTATATCCTTCGGAGGGATGTGTTATAGTAAATCCTACGAGATATGTTATAGTAATCCTACGGGATGTGTTATAGCCCCGAGTAAACAAGTAAATGTTATAGAAATCCTTCAGGATGATTTAAATTTGCCTTCACCGACAAGGATTGCCTATTTCCTTGGCATGTGTTATAGTCCCTTCAAGGAAATGTTATGGTCACTACAAGAAAAGGGAGCTTTTAGGACAAACCTTTTTGGAACGGCCACAAATGTGTGCCAAATACAAGTATTTGGCACAACTTTTTTAATTGTGACAAAAATTTATGTATTTGGAGCCATCGCCAAAAAGTCGTTCTAAATACATACGTATTTGAGACGGTTCACAAAAACAGTGCCAAATTCACATGTATTTGGAATGCTTTGTAAAAATCGTGCCAACAAGTTATGTATTTGGAACGCTTTTTAAAAAACCGTGATAAAAAATTAGGTATTCGAAACCTTTTGTTGAAAAGTCGTTCCAAATCCATTTGAGAGTTTTGTGATTTAGTGTGGTTTAGGTTTTCCTGCCTAAAATATTGGTAACTACTTGTTGTTACTAACACAAACAAGGGTTGTAAACGAACCGAACGTTCAGTTAACATTCATGATCCGTCCTATAAAAAGTTTGTCTATTTATTAAATGGATGATCATAAACAATACTTTATGTTCGTTTAGCTGCGTT
>BQNB010117953.1:0-18368 GCA_026074375.1 Tanacetum coccineum
TGGTTATGGTTTTAGATTTTATGGAATAAGTTTGGATTTAGTCCCCTGCGAGGGCGTATGAATAATTGTAAGAGATTATGGATTTTAGTTACGATTTAGGACATCACTTGAGTTTGTTCAAGGTTGATGGTATTCATAGCACTTGGAGTTTATGCAATGTACTTTTCTCTATTTTGTATCTTGTGTTATGATTGATCATTATGTTATATTCCTGAGTTTCTGCCATTATCGGGGTGTGACAATAAATATTTACAGTAGATCAAGAATACTTATGGGATAAGTATGAGTTATTTATAGAATAGATCATAGAGAGTATTCTAAATCTTAGGAATATATTATAAATCAACTAGGACTCCTTGGTGTATAAAAGGAGGTCCTAGGGCATAGAGTTAGATAGATAACATATCAGAATTACATACATATTCATCTAGAATTCATAGCTTTAAGGTTTTGTAACCCTAATACTAGGAGAGTATTCGTATTATTTGTAATAATAATATTGGAGCTTTTATTGTTGAAGTTATATTGTTTTGTGTTCCTTAGAATTACTGTTCTATTTCATATTCTTCTTATTGATAAAAGATTAGATTCCACATAATCTTTGATATATTTTACAAAGTTTCTACCATAGTTGTGTAGGATTTATCTTGCATAACTAAACCTTAGACAAGCAAAGGAATTTAAGATCTATTAGAAGTTGGGATCAACAAGTGGTATCAAAGCTTGTATAGAAGCTTTGAATAAGAAGAAACATTTTTAATAACAAGATCTTTTTGCTAAAAGAGATGGATCAAGACTCAGCACAAATGGTGTTTGTATCAAAATTGCCTATGCTTAAACCAGGTGAGTATGGCTTTGGAGAATGAGGATGGAACAGCACATCCAGATGATTGATTATTCTCTGTGGGAAGTCATAGAGAGTGGTAATGCACATCCAATAACAAAAAATGTTAACGGTTTTAAGACTATAATTTCTCCTACAACTGCTAAAGAAAAGGCACAAAGAAGGTTAGAGTTGAAGGCAAGAAGAACTTTATTCATGGGAATTCCTAATGAACATCAATTGAAGTTTAACTCTATAAAAGATGCCAAGTCATTGCTATAGGCTGTTAAGAAGAGGTTTGGAGGGAATGCTGCTACTAAGAAGACTTAGAGGAATCTTCTAAAGTAGTAGTATGAAAATTTTATTGCATCTAGCTCAGAGGTGTTAGATCAAACCTTTGATAGGCTTCAAAAGCTTATTAGTCAGTTGGAGATTCATGGTGAAAGTATCTCACAAGAAGATGCAAATCAAAAGTTCTTAATAAGTCTATCACCAGAATGGAACATACATACCATTGTGTAGAGGAATAAGCCTGTAACAACCCGAGTTTTACGACGCGTATGATGATCGCGAGTCCGACGTCATTATTATTATTTTATGAGTTTTCTTATGCAAACTTTTCGACATATAAAATTTTATTTCTCGAAAAATAATTTGTTGGGAATTGAAGACTTTTACAACTTAGTACTCCTGCTTCAAGTTAATGCTGCTAGAGAAGATTGAAGAAAATAGACTAAGTTATTAGTACTGCTAGTTATAATAGTTAGTGCTTGTAGGATCGATGTACTCTAATATATTGAACCTTTAGCTTGTAAAGGATACTACTACCTTGAATAAATCCAAGATAATAACTAAGAAACACTGACAATGAATATTATCAATTATGCGGAATCTAATTGACAATATTAAGAAGAACACAATGCAATAATCAAAGGATTACTTTTATTATCACACCTTGAATCTGCCTAACTTTGCAGATCCCTAAAACACTAATAATACTAATTGCTAATACTTTTTCTAATACTTGTACTTGTACTCGTACCTAGCTATGCCTCCCAAGGGGTCCTTTTATAGACATCAAGGATTAACCCTATTGGGCTTACAACCTGTCATTCTTATCTTCTCCTAATACAATCCTTCTAGAACTCTAAAACTATTATAAGCAGTACTTTGACTTTATACTAACAGTACTTTGACTTTATACTAACAGTACTTTAAACACTAGCAGTACTTTGATATAACTAGCAGTACTTTAATATAACTAGTAGTACTTTGTTATCTTCCAACAATACCTTACAATATTTCCTAACAGTGCTGCCAGTATAAATGTTAGTACTGTTAGTATAGTTAGTACTATTAGTTAATAGTTAGTGTTGTTAGGCTTATATAGTTAGTGCTGCTAATATGATATGCATGAGTTAAATTAGGAATAGATATGCATTATCATTATATGCCTTTTTGTAAGCCCATTAGGGTTTCCTTGGTGTATAAAAGGAACCCTACGGCATAGTTAGAGGTGTGCACAGAATACACATCACATAGTTAGTTAATTACATAGCTTCAAAGTTTTTCATTGTAATTCTATCACTTTTTAGAGTGATCATTATATTAAAGCAAAAAAAGTTTAGTTTACTTGTGTATTCATTGTTATTCTTCTTATTGCTTAAAGTCTAGATTCCATATAGACTTTAGGTTATCAAACAAAGTTTCTGTATTAGTAGTTTTGGATTTATCCAAGGTTACTAAACATTACACAAGCTAAAGGAAATCAAGATCTATTCAAAAGGGATCAACAAGTGGTATCAGAGCTTGTTGAGAAACTTTGATTAAGAAGAATTCTAAATCTACATCAGATCACACAGTCAAAGAAAAGATGGAGTCTCAGTCTGAAACAACCTCAACTCTGTCTGCACTTAAACTTCCTATGCTCAAAATAGGAGACTATAAGCTCTTGAGCATGGATATTGAAAAATACCTCACTCATACTGACTATGCTCTATGGGAGGTTATTGTGAATGGTGATGCACCTACTACAGTTGCATCAGCTAGTGGCAGTGCTGAAGGTATTATTCCTCCTAAAACTGTTGAACAAAAAATAGCAAGGAGGAATGAATTAAAAGCTAAAAGCACATTGTTGTTGGCCATTCCTAATGAGCATCTATTGAAGTTTCATGTAATCAAGGATGCAAAGAGCTTATGGGAAGTTATAAAGACCAGGTTTGGAGGCAACAAGGAATCTAAAAAGATGCAGAATACCATACTGAAGCAACAATATGAAAATTTTGCTGCATCAAGATATGAAGGGCTGGACAAAACCTATTCGAGTGTAATATAGTATTAGGTAAGTCCATGTCGTTCTACAGGATTTGTAGCAATTCACATATTGTTTATAAAGTAACAAAGCTAATTGATTGTCATAGGTCAAATAGCCTAAACGTGTGTATAAAGCAAATCAAGTAACAAGACATGATCCACATAACATAATAGATAGAGATAGAGCAAGACTTTATATAAACAAAGCATACAAGTCATATATAGCATATCTATCAATGATAACATAGAATCCTTTTGGCCTATATACTACATTATCACGAGCGCATTGAGAATGGTTTATATCAAATATGCATATATATGAATTCCTCCCAACCTGGTCGGTCAACATAAGGAAGGGTCTTAAACATCATTCTACTTAGGTTGTTTATCAATTTACCATACCATTCTCACAAGCATGATATTGATTCATATGGCCAACATGATTCAAAATATATCAAGGCAATTAATCCTTTTGGCCTATTTCAATTGCAAGATATATCAACAGTAAACAATGATCCAAGTAAGATAACATCGAATTCATAAACATGTATATTCATAAATCATAGAAAAATCATCCAAATATTATTCATGTTTCACATATAAGAAGCAAAGTAACAATACCAATATTTCGACTACAACAACCATCAACCCACAACTAGTAGTTCCATGATCAACCAACAACCAAATGCTACTGAGATAACCTAGAAAATACCAAGTAACTTCTGGAAATCCGCAACACATCACCAAATGGAGTGTTTGGTAACAAGGTTTATGGTGATGATCTTAAGAGAATTTGGTGTGAATCCTCTAAGAATCAAAGTAAGAAATGTTTAGATTCTGGAAATGGATGATATGTAGGCTAGATATGGTGTTAGAACTCTGTAAATTCGTAGCTATGGTGGTGGTTTGTGGTGGTAGTATTGTGGTGAGAAAGGGTGTTTGGATCATTGGATCCTAAGATCCTCACCACTCCTTCCTCCTCTCCCACTTGGTTGTAGAGGTTGTATGTGTTGGTATGTGTAATGGGATGATAGAATGGAATGAGAGGAATGATTTGAGAGTGAAAATTTGTCCTCTATTTATGGGCTGATTTGGGTGAAAGTGCGGCACACTTACAAATAAGTGCGGCCGTTTTGGGGTGTTAATGCGATAGCATTTAATGATTTCATTTAAGTCTCGCTGGAAGTGCGGCGCACTTAGGAATAAGTGCGGAGGTTTTGAGGAGTTAATGTTAGGGTATTTATTAGACTTTAATTCTTTAGACTTTAGGGAAAAGTGCGGCGGTTTTTTAGCTTCAAAGGCAAATGTGGCACACAATAGTAGAAGTGCGGCGCACATCTTGGACTTTTAGCTTGAGATCTTTTCTTTTCTTTGTATTTGCCTCCCAAAGTGTATAAATCCTTGGTTTTGTTCCATTTGAGCTCCGGATGTTTTCAAGTGTTCTTTTAAGCTTCATATCTTTGTGTATTCTTCTGTTTTCTTCCACGACACGTACTTAGAACCTACAATAGCAAATATACTCTATTCTATACCAAAAGTTCTTATATTTAACCAATTTATATATATAAAATCATTGATAATGCATATAAAAATATGTATAATATAAGCGTTATCAAGTATGTAAAGTTTTGGGATAATTAGGAAGTTGACCGTTTCGGGAACGCCAACTTAGGTTGTTGTTTTTGATCTATGATCAAGACATTGTAAATAGATGCGTCTTTATCATAGCAACGGTCGAGAAATAAGTGTCTAGCAACTTGTATCTTAAGTCTTAGTCTATTTGTTTCTCGATTTTTTAACAACAATTTATTTCCTTCTTACCTAATGATTAACCATGGGTTTTACGCGAATGAGGATGTGATCGAGCGTGCATGTCTATTCCGTCGTTACGGCCATGTACGCATGTCTCAGCTGCCTTGTTGGTTTATTACTATTGGTGAAAGTTAGAAGGTCCATACCCTATATTACTTTACTAGTCTCAATCCTTAGCTTTTTTAAGGTGGGAATGAGCAGTCCCATGTGTCTATCCCGGCGTTCTGGGTGTATATGTGTGGTCTTTGTTGCCCTCCTAGAATATTGGCATCGATGAAAGATTAGTTAGTGTAATCAACCGTAAGTCTTCCCATACAAAAACCCATATTTACCTTTATAAACTTGTTTCTCCTTTGCTTTAGTGGTGGAGATGTGTATCCTTGCCAAGATTATGATAGAATACTCATCACAACCAAGCAATTGAGCGAATTAGTTACATGTTACCACATAGATTAGTCGAGTGATTTAAGTGTTTTCATCTTCCTCCTTCATGAGGTGTTTGGTTGTGTACTTTTAATTGATCGAATAAGTGCTTTAAAGGAAAATATCCTTAGGGATATATTTTTTATAGACTTCTAAAGACTAATTGAGGACAAGTAGGATTCAAGTGGGGAGATATTTGATGACATCAAATAGTATCTAAATTATAGCATCATTTTTCCATGTTATTTACCCATTTTGTATAGTTATTGCAAAGAACAGTTACTTAATCGTTTATATTTGAGAATTGCAGTAATTATGGAGTAATTGGTGAAACTTAGCAAAAGGCGTGCATTCTGGAGCTTGAATGAAGATATTTGGATGATTACTATTCTGAAGACCAATACGCCATATCCATCAAGAAGATACGGCGTATCCGTGCCTGTGTTCACCAAAGACAACAAAAGGAATGAAGGTTAATACGCCGTATCCAGAGAGACTCAATACGCCGTATTCAAGATATAGATATAATATAATATTCTGGAAGATATCAAGCGTGGTCCCTACTCCAAGAAACCCCCGATACGCCGTATCCAATACATGGATATGCCGTATTCAACCGACTTCTAGACCTTATAAATAGAAAACTCTAAAACGAGTTTTAGGTGTGCAAAATCATATTCTCGATACCTAAACCACAAAAGTCGATTTTCAGAGGAGAAAAAGAGCAGAAGAGGTCGAGCATAGCTATCAATTCCATAGGAGACAACGTGTAATTCCATATACTTTAGTAATCGTTCAGTTTTTGGTATCATTCGTTAACTCGGTTAGTTTACCTTGGCTAAATAATTGCTCTGGTATTTATTATGACTAATACCTTTGGGTATTAGCCTTTATTATGAATATTTGAATGTTTGGTATTTTTTTATCTCGATTTCTTGATTTATCGTTGCGTGCTTGTTTATGTTTATCAATTTATACTTTTTTACGCGCTTTTGTATGCGACATATCATTCAACTGGATCTAGTAAAGCAACCCAAGCGGATCTAGAGTCCGGGATAGCTCTCCATATAGTAATCTATACATTTAGAATATTAGTTACACAGATATTGTCCTTCTAAGTCAGTGTCTAGGATACGCTTCAGACTTAACTAGTTAATTGGACATTGCCAATGGTTTATTGATCGTGTTGACTAGTAGATGACCTAGATAATTCAACAAGTAACGTTCTGATTCCCGGGGCGGGAAAATAAATATTTAAGACAACACTGAGACTTCCCAGGGCCTTATAAGTTCTCGGTGAATACTATTAGATACGACGTGAACAGAAACGCCGTCAATGTGTATTTAACCACATGTTAATATTATAATTCAAATATATCACTCCCCCAAGTGATAAGCTTTACCACCCTTCAAGCTTCACCTATTTTATTTAATATGCAAAATAAACTAAACTACAAAAATCGTAAAATACTAAAGCACACTTTCGTAGGCACCAGATTGCATTTAGCGTATGCAACAAGCCTTTAAACCCCTCGGTGGCCCGAGTGGACAAGTTATAGTCTCGTTAGGGTTTACAGCGAACACACCCACAAAGTTCAAAAACATTTTCTTTTATATTTTCTCTTTTAAAATTTTTATTTATAGACATTACTAAAACAAGCACACATAAAATCGTTTTGGATTTTTAGTTTATAGACAAACACACACAAGGTTCGAAAACCTTTAACAACTATATAAAGAGAAACAAATATTTTTGGGTTTATATATTTTTAATATTTTTAGCACACAATAATTATATAAGTTAAATAAAAGATTTATATATATATTTGTATTTTATATTTTTTATTACTTTTTTAGATATATTTTTTTTGACCGGAAGTGCATCGCACTTCATAGAAAGTGCGGCGTACATCGCATTATGTTTTTTATTATTTTTTTCAAAAGTTTAAACTTGGCTCGCGGCAAAAATGGTACAGAAGTGCGCCGCACAACAATGTATGTGCGGTGGTTTTATTATGACAGAAAACATTTATTATATATATTTATTTTTCGTTTACACTTATTAGTAGGAAAACATATATAAATAGATGCAAACACATAAATAGACAAGCACAAAACACACCAACTAAACAAAAGGAAATACGAAAACTCTTTTTTTTAAGATTTTATAGTTTTAACATTTTTATGCTTTTGTTTTTAATAAGCACGCAATCAAACACATACAAACAAGCAAGCATAAAAACACATTAGATTTACTCATAGTTGATTAAATCAAAAGAAATTTCATTTGATTATTATTTTTATACAAAATAGAACTTTGTGTATGCAGGCGCAAAGTGCAGCGCACAAACTTAATTGTGCGGCGTACTTTATGCAAATTTTTAAGAAAATTTTTTATTTTTTATTTTTTCACAGATGCAGTATAAATTAAACACATGACTTATTTTATTAACAAAGACATGTCAGGAAACAAAATAAGCAAAATCAATTTAGAAATAAAATCTTTTTTTTTTGTTTTTTTTGAATGACAATCTAAATATTCACAAAATTACAAGGTGTATAATCAAATAAAAAGGAATTTCAAATGATCACATACCTGAGACTAGCAATTTGTTTTTTGAGTTTTAGATTTGGTTTTAAATCAGATTCAACAGGTGAAAATTTTATAGAAAGTGCGGCGCACTCGGGTAAAGTACGGCGTACTTTCTAGGGAAAAACAAATTTTAGGGTTCCATTTGCTAGAAAACGGTACGATGAGTTTATAAAATTGGATTTTAATTAGTCACGAGACAAGTAAGACAGTTTTGGTGTGAAACCGGCGCACTTCGGTATTTAATAACCTGCAAATAATAAGAGAAACCTGGAACAGGGGAAGTGCGGCGCACAAGGTTAATTGTGCGCCGTACTTTCTGCAACAGCATACATATTTTAAGAGATTTAAGATATTTTAAACACACGAAACATGGACAAGACTAGCAAAAAATCTGAGAACAACTAAACAAATCCCCGGCAATGGCGCCAAAAACTTCATGTGTGTTTTTACAAGCTTTAAATTTATAATAACTAGAAATACCGATTTTTAACGAAAAACACAAAATTCGGGCAAGTACACCCTATTCGAGTGTAATATAGTATTAGGTAAGTCCAAGTCGTTCCACGGGATTTTTAGTAATTTACAGATTGTTTATCAAGTAACAAAGCTAATTGATTGTCACGGATCAAATAACCTAAACGTGTGTATAAAGCAAGCAAAGGGATCAATGCAGATTTACATCATTATAATTAGATAGAGATAGAGCAAGACTTTATATAAACAAATCATACAAGTCATATATGACGGGTAATCATAATAACAAGCATATCTACCAATGATAACATAGAATCCTTTCGGCTTATACATCATCACTAGCGCATTAAGAATGGTTTATATCAAATATGCATACATATGAATTCCTCCCAACCCGGTCGGTCAACATAAGGAAGGGTCTTAAACATCATTTTACTTGGGTTGATTATCAATTCACCACACCATTCCCACAAGCATGATATTGATTGATATGGCCAACATGATTCAAAATATATCAAGGCAATTAATCCTTTCTGCCTATTTCAATTGCAAGATATATCAAGAGATGAACAATGATCGAAGTAGATAACATCGAATTCATAAACATGTATATTCATAAATCATAGCAAAATCATCCAAATATTATTCATGTTTCACATATAAGAAGCAAAGTAACAATACTAATATTTCGACTACAACAACCACCAACCCAAAACTAATGATTTCATGATCAACCAACAACCAAATGCTACTGACATAACCCAAAATATACCAAGTAACTTCTAGAAATCCACAATATATCACCAAATGAAGTGTTTGGTAACAAGGTTTATGGTGATGATCTTAAGAGAATTTGGTATGAATTCTCTAAGAATCAAAGTGATAAGTGTTAAGGTTATGGAAATGGATGGTATATGATCTAAATATGGTATAGAACTTTTGGAAATATGTGTTTTAGTAGTGGTTTATGGTGGAGAGTGGTGGTAGCATGGCGGTTTAGAGGGGTGTTTAGATCATTGGATCCTAAGGACCCTCACCACTCCTTCCTCCTCTCCAAAGGGTTACAAAGGTTGTCTGTGTGTAAGATAAAAGTTTGTGTGTGAGATGATGTGAGATATGAGAGGTAAAGGGGCTTTATATAGGTTTTTTCGAGGCCAAAGTGCGCCCCACTGGTGTAAAAGTGCGCAGCACTTCGGGTGTTAATGCACTTGGCATTTAATTGCATTTAATTTCCTTTAATTTTCGTTCAGATGGAAAGTGTGCCGCACTTATTTACAAGTGCGCCGCACTTGGGGAAATTTCAGCTCTTTGACCAAAAATCAAAGTTGTAGATAATTGAATTCCGCTTCCGTGGCCGCTTGAACCAACTAAAACGGAGTTCGTATGACCGAGTTATGGCCAAAACAGTAGACAGGTCTCGGGAGATCTTTATCTTCAGTTATTTTTTCGTTTCAGCTTCAAATCTTCGTGTATTCTTTCGTTTTCTTCCACGACACATTCCAAGAACCTACAATAGCAAATATACTCTATTCTATACCAAAAGTTCTTATAATTAACCGATATATATATATATATATATATATATATATATATATATATATATATATATATATATATATATATATATATTATAATATAACTCATTGTAACGCATATATAAAAAAATATGTATAATTTGAGCGTTAATTCAGCAACGCTCTAGCAACTTTCAAAGATGCACGACGGCAATATTCATGACTTGGTAGAGATTTTGAAAGTTTTCTTGGATGATTTCTCGGTATTCGGTAATTCTTTTGACGAATGTCTCAATAATTTAGATAAAAGGATCGGTAGATGTGAAAAAACTAACCTTGTGCTAAATTGAGAAAAATGTTATTTTATGGTAAAAGAAGGTATTGTTTGGGACACAAAATATCTGGGAAGGGAATCGAGGTTGATCAAGCTAAAATCGATGTGATAGCCAAATTACCTTATCCCACAAATGTGAAGGGTGTTAGAAGTTTTTTGTGGCACGCTGGGTTTTATCGCAGATTTATAAAAGACTTTTCTATGATTTCTAAACCAATGACCCAGCTTTTAATAAAAGACGCAAAATTTGATTTTTTTGAAGATTGTAAGAAAGCATTTTATAATCAAAAGAAAAATTAACCACCGCGCCTATTATAATATCTCATAATTAGAGTGTACCTTTTGAATTAATGTGCGACGCCAGTATTTTTAGTAGGGGGGGGGGGGGATAACAGTCTAGAGACAAAGGAATAGACGTGGGGAAATGCAAACTATCTATTATGCTAGCAAGATCCTGAACGATGCCCAAGCACATTATCCCACCACTGAAAAAGAAGTTCTTGCAGTTGTTTTTTCTTTTGATAAATTTTGCCCCTATCTTATTTAATCAAAAACTGTAGTCTACACTGATCATTCTGCTTTAAAGTATTTGTTTAGTAAACAGGATGTTAAACCAAGGCTTATCAGATGGGTTCTGCTTCTGCAAGGATTCAACATCAAAATTAAAGATAAAAAGGGGCAGAAAACTTAGCTGCTGATCACGTGTCGAGACTCAAGAATCCAAATATGGGAGAATTAGCCAAAGAAGAAATCGCTGATAAATTTCCCGATGAGCATTTGATGATATTAAAGGCCAAGCTTAATGACGATATTAGAGCTTAATGTGGGTTGTTGGTTAAAACTCATTGTCGGAAAAGTCCTGGTAACCTCCAAAATGGCACAAACGGCAGGGAGGGGAGAAAAACACAGTTCTTCTAGTAACTAAGAGAAATATTGTTGGGAGGGATACATGGCCAATTTAGATCTGGGTCAAGTCTCTTGTTGTAATGCAGTTGATTGAGTGGCTTGGAGACGGAAGATCTTGAGAATCTTGGTATACTGCCATTCTGGTCCAACTGGGCGACATCACAGTGCCTCGATTACAGGAAGAAACGTTTACAAAGTAGGATTCTATTGGCCTAGTATCTTTAAAGATGCTAAAGATTATGTAATGAAGTGCGATGCATTACAGAGACATGATTTGCAGCTTATTATGTGTGGTGACATGGCAGGTTACAAAGGAAAGGGGAATTTTTTGTTTCATTTAGGGAGATGATCACATCTCAACATTAGGGGAAGCTTTGGCTTTATGATGAAGTTCGTACATGACTTTGTTTGTTTTGTCATCATCAAATAGGGGAAGATTGTTGGGATTCTTAATTTGATGAGACAAAGGGAATAAAAGAATGAAACAAAAGGACTTAAATGCAAAAGAAGAATTCTTCAAAGTGTGATAGGAAAATTTTGAAGATTTGATATTCCTTAGAAGCTAAAGATACAAAAAGATAATATTATATGTTAGGAAGATATTATTTGTTCTTATCTTTTGTAATTTGTTCTTATCCTTTGTAAACCTAGATATCTCTAGTATATAAAGAGATATCAGGCATATGGTTTTAGGCATCCAAAAAACATAGAACTCTCCCAATGAGAGTCTAGAAAAACGTATGTGTGTACACGTTTAGTTAGTAGTTAGATTAATAGTTAGTTAGTTAGTAGCTCCAAGATATATAATTGGGGTAAGGTGGAAACGTATGAGATTAAAAACCTTGTTTGATAATATATACTATTCTTTATATTCCGCTGCATATTTATATTATCTGTAAAACATATCATAGATGGGCTTAAACGGTCTCCACAATTGGTATCAGAGCCTCGTGGCTCTCAATCTAGGATCAACAAGGTGTTTTATTTATCGTGTTTGTTTTGAATGGCATCGAGAAAGAGCAGCAATAGCATCAAGTATTAAATGGTGTAAAGAAAACCTAGGATTTTTTATTGTTCATGGATGGAACAAGCAGAAGATATTTTGATCAATCAAAATTATTTTTATTTCTACTAGCTTTGGTGAGTCGATCCTTAGATTAATGATGAACCCTAGTAGGAGTGAATAATGAAAGCTGTTTGTAGATTCATGAAAACCCTAATCTGTCTAGGGTTTGGTCGTTTATTGAAACTTGCAATAACGATTCAGATTCAAGAGAATTAATACTGATGTTATGTTATTATACTCTCCACCCCCCCCCCCCCCCATAAAAGTGACAGTTTAGTGACACTTCTTAAAGGTCACTAAAAAAAGAATGGGAGGGAAAGGAGAAGCTTTAAATTGTAGGACGTGGATTCGTTGACAGCTTTGGGACAACTAAAAAGTGTCGTCTGGTTGCTTTAAAAAAAAAGGAACCTTAAAATAAATAGTGGTTATATGTTAGTACTGCCGCGTTGCTTTTCTATTTCAAAGAAAGCAGCAGTTTGAAGAAGGTTACGTATTGTTTTGGAATGAGGAAAGCAAACAACTGTGAACAGATTTGGAAAGAAGGGATTCGATATGTTTTGCCTAATTTTTAGGGATTGTCTTTTATTCCCATAATAACTTCCATATATATTTGACAGCAGTTACTACTGATTCGTTGTTTGAGGTGATAAGTATGGGAAGTTAATGCTGCCAAAGGTATGTTGATGCTGCTGATTTACATTAGTACTGCCAAAAGGATTTAGTACTGCCAGATTTTTGTGTTAGTACTGCTAGCCTTATTTTTTGAAGACAGTTTATGCTGCTAGCATTATTCAATGTTATTAGTGTGATGTCCTTAAGATTATTAACAGCTCTAAGGTTTTGAAAAGGCAGTTACAACTGCTAGATTTAAAGCACTATTAAGTTTGTACTGCTAGCATTACGCTTAAAGAAAGTTAATACTGCTTGAAGATATTGATACTGTTAGTATCATCAGATATCAGGCAACATACAGTTTTTGGATCTCGTACAACACACACAAAAGGAAGTTAATACTGTTGTGGTTATTAGTATTGCTAGGGTTAGTAGTTACTATTGTTAGACTTAAACCAAGGTTTGTGCTGCTCATTTATTTTTAATACTGCCAATAAAAGGAGTTACTATTATTGGTTGCTACTGATTGGTTTAAAGGGAAGATAACATATTGATTTGGTTTAAATGTTCTTAAACATTTAAAAGGCTAATATTTTCTTGGATTAATTGGTTACGAAGAAGGTTGTTTATCGCTTATTTGAAGTTAAAGTGGAATTATTTGGGTTTGTGTTTTATCATACCTTTTAGCAGGAGGTAACTTGTTTGTGTTTTTAATGATGTGACGAAGACTTGATGAATCTAGCAAAAGTGTGTAATTTCTCTTATGGTGCTTAATGCTCACATTTGCTATCACTTTAAGGAGTTACGTTGTTGTACTCAGTGTCCCATATAGATGAGGATTTTGTCAAGAGGTTGCGATCTACTTATACTTTGGTCTCGATATGAGTTTGGAGCGGTCACGGTTGATAGTAGCAAGATATATGATACAAGTTTGGGTTATTTACGTCAGCATGAAGTTCGTTTTATATTAGTTTCATATCTAGTGTATCATTACAAAGAGCCTACAGAATTTGAAGATTTAAGAGATGGTTAATGGTCACGCGCGAGCTCACCCTTTTTTATGTGTAAATAAACATATACAAATATAAATACACACCAAGGGACGAAATCACGCGAGAGCAATGTAACCGGAAGCAGTATAGAGTGTTCCCGGGTCGTTATGTCCCAACGAGGCTAGAAATGGATTATCGACGAACGATTGATGATTTGTGTTTGAATGTCACAGGGAATGATTTAGCACTAAAACTGATAATAATAAGCAAAAGCACATAAAAAATAGCAAAGAGAACAAGCTGGAACAAGAATAAAAAAAAACTAGAAATACTAAAAACTTTTACACTAAGGAACAAATAAACTCTAATAAGCTTAAGACAGACAAATAAGCTAATCTAAATCTAAATAAGCAAATTAAACATGCAATTAAGCCAGATTAAACAAGAGAAACACAACAGTACTAACAACAGTACTACCAGTATTAACTACCAGTACTAACTTAAAGTTAGTACTGCTAGTTATAAGTTAGTACTGTTAAGTTAAGGTTAGTACTGTTAGCCTTAACAAACACAATTAAACAGGAAATAAGCAAATAAGCTAAAACAGGAGGTTAACCACTTACCAAAATCAATCTACTGCAAGATAAGAGTAAGCAACCAGAATGGTCCTATAATGATAAATAAGTTAGAAAAACTAAAATGATTATTAACTTTTAATAATAAATGATTTTGAAAAGACCAATAAAGTTTACTGGAAACAGTTCACACTAAAAAATAGCATTAATTACGTTTACAAAAAGCTGAAGAAAATCTTAAACAAGCTGAATGAATAAATAAGCTGATAAGCTAAGTTGAACAACAGAACTAACAGTTTAAGACTACAGTACTAACTTGGAGTTAATACTGGTATTGTTAAGTTTGTATAGACCTTTTTTTTTTTTTTTCCAAAAAATGACACTACCAAGTACTAACTTAGAGTGTAGTAATCGGCTTGTGTGAGTTGGAGTTAGTACCTGTTCATTAAATTGAACTAGCAGTACTTAATTGAGTTAGTACTGCTTGTTCAAAAACAACCTTTATACACTTTCAAAATCATTTTTATTTCAAAAACTTATTAAAAACAGATTATTCAATATACAAAAGTAAAACAACTTATAAGCAAATTTTCAATCCATATAAGCAATTTAAATAAGCTCATGAATTAGTCTAGCAGTATAAACTTTAAACAACAGTTGTATTAAATTAACTAGCATTCTGCAAATCGACAAGTAAAGTAAGAAATAGAGAGACTTAACTACCACCCTGGCTCAAAACAGGTCAAACAATCGAATTACAAGCTCTTGCTTGCACAGTTACAAGCTAGTGAGGTCTATAATGCCCATCCAAAAACTGGCTTATCATCCATAACATAAGCTTGAGGTATATTTGAGCGTGTTGGGGTGTGATATTCTCTCTTTTACACTGAACCTTTTAAGTTTCACTTAGTTTAAAACAGTTTGTAGAACAAGCTGTATTGAGGAGCTTTTGAACATAAAACACTCAAATTCAGAAACATAAACACTTGGGTTTATAAGTGACTTTAAAAACTCAAAGTTGCATTCAAAACTTGGAAATGTTACATAAGCTGAAAGCAAAAGGCTATAATATTGACTGAAATAAGCTTAAGTTAATTAAAACTAAAAAACTAACTAGATTCATCCTGATGATTTACAAGAAGCTCTATATATAGCCGAAGTATTGGACTTGCATCTTGTGCTTCTTTGGGATGAAAGATAAAACCAAGGTGTAGTTGTTGTGAGGAGAATCTAGAGCAAAATCACTAGCCTTTTGATTCTTTTGAGCTTCTTTTGGAGACAATACTCAAGCAGCGAAGTGCTTTTGGGATAATGGGAGGGGATTGCCAACATGGACTTTTATAAAGCTGGGGGGGGAAAGTAGGGTGGATGAAATGATTTGGTAGGATGTTGAGTGATTTTGCAGGAGAAGTATGGGAGCAAAACAAGGTGCGGGCTGGTTTTGGTATTGGCGGGAGAAAAACTTATACAAGTTGGGCTGTGGCAGAGAGAGGTTGAAGATGATTAAGGGAATGTTTGGTCTTTGTACAAGAAAAGCCCCTCCACATCTTTCTTCTTTTCATTTCCTTTGGCCCCTTTCTTTCTTTTATAAATGAAATTTTCCAAATTGTCATAATCAGTCCCTGTGGATGTTTCCTTAATAATATAACTTAGGGGCCCCCCCCCCCCGCCGCCCCCCCGCCCGCCCACGTGGCATATTTTTGACCACCGTCAAGTTATATTTTTCTTTTCATTTATTCTTTCTCTCGGTGTTGACTTCTTGCAATCTTGCTTACTTTGGCTTTGTTTACACACTTTTCCATCCCGTGTCCGGTTTTGTCGCTTTTTGCTTGGCTTTTCGTCTTTTTGTGAGATATCCGTTCCCTGCACAATACAAATGCAAACATACAAATACAATGTATTTTTGGCATGTTTTTATTCTTTTAAGTTCGTTTTAAATGGAAAATGGTGTGTGTAATTAAACACATATCAAAATCCCCCAAACTAAGATGTGGTGGCCCCATCGCAATGCTATAAGTAAGCACGCGAGAAACCAAAAATCTCAAATACCTTTCGATATAAACTTGGAAAAGTAGCCAAGCGTTTATCAAAGGGAATAAAAGAATCAATAGCCTTGACAAGTCCCGGTTCTCACCAATCTTTATATTTACACAACTACTCAAAATTTTTTATTTATTTATTATTTTTTTTTTTAAAAATGACTGACTTTCTTAATTTATCAACAATGGGATCATAGAATGAGAAACGTTCATAGAATAATCCACGGACGTCCTGACGGATAATTTCATCGTCCCCGATTTTTTTTCACAAGTCCCAAGCTAAGCAATTAAACAAGATCATTGTCGATATAAGTTTAGATGTTAAGCCCTCATACTTATGACTTGTGAACTTTTTACTCCCAACATGGATATATGATTTGAATGTGTGTGCTCGTTTCAACCATAGATCAACTTATTTTCATAGTCATAATTCAAGATGAATCACGACTCAAAGCAACAACTTATTAGGTACTTGTAACTTGATTTTAAACCATAGAACTTTTTGCAACATATTTATCATTTTCATAAGTTCTTAAAGCTAGGAATGTGTTGCTTAGTTTGAACACCTACCTAGGCCTCGCTCCCTAGTAGGATATCACAACCAACGACCGGTGTTCTTAGTTTGAAAACCCACCCCGTTGCTAGCGTAGTGGGAAATCACATCAACACCTTCTTCCTAATATGGCTAAGGATCGGTGTCTTAGTTTGAACCCTCACCTAGACCTTTCTTCCAAGTGAGATATCACAACACACCAAATCCCTAGAAGTAAAGACGTCTTAGTTTGAACCCCCACCTCGTGGTTAGCGGAGTGGGATATCACGACACATCTTTTACTAGCTCCATATGATCAAATGTATGCTTCATTGGCATAATTACAATATTCGTGCATTTTTGCATTCATACTTCATTCATGCTTCTTTGGCATTTTATCTTTCAAAACCTTGCTTTTAAAGAATCAAGTTACAAATTTGAAGCTTTTTCTGAAAACATCGATTGACTTAGTTGAACAAGCACGTATGATTAGGTGGATTAGAAGCTTATGGGAGAAAAAGAACACAAGTTATTCATATAAGTTTTGAGACGAATCTTGCTTAACACATAAACTTATATTTAACTCTATCATTTCTTGTTCTTCACCTTTTTAAAATTCAAAGCAATAGAATTCGTGAAAGCTCGGCCTGAAGGAACTAGCTAGGGCTCAATACGCCCGATCGAGTCAAAAATTATTCTCATTCTACCCAAAAGAAAAGTCAAAACTGTGACAAAACACTTATTTTATTTTTGAAAAGTTTTTTTTTTCATTTTTTTGGTATTTTTGGTTTTTGCAAAAATTTTGGTGAAAATACGGGACTACGTGGTAACAATGTTGCAGGCAACAATCAAATCGAAGATACCCCCCCAAACTAGTACTAAACACCGTCCTCGATGTTTTGAAGGGTACTACGTAAATCTAAGGCCGTTTATGAAGTGTGCCAAAAGATAAAACGTTAGTCGATTAGATTTGGATACTGGATTCCCAAAATGAAGCTGAGGATGTGAAACTCTTGTTGATACTACGAGCAAGAGAGTCTTCACAATCCGGGAAATCCTGGACATACAATACAAAGCACACAAAACATGGACAGAACACGGGTAATGCACAATGAAAGCTTTCTCACACAAAAAACACTTATTAACATAAAGAAAGAAGATAGACTGGATAAGCATGGGGTGCCTCCCACGAAGCGCTTGTTTAAGGTCGCTATGCTTGACCCGGCACCTTAATTTATTGGACATTAGGGAATGTTTGGAGATCCGAGACTACCAATTGTGGTACGTCCCCTCCAAAGTAGTGCTTAACACGATGACCATTCACTTTGAAATTCGGCCCGTTAGCTTGAGATAGCTCAAC
>BQNB010117954.1:0-21084 GCA_026074375.1 Tanacetum coccineum
AAAATTTAAACTTCCAATAGTACAAGGAAGAGTAAAACTTATTGGGTTCAGCTCTTTCGGTGGTAGTTGGCACGGCAAGACTTTTGTTGTAAAATCATCTTCTTCCTGAGCCTCCTGTGCTTTATTATTGGAAATGAAAGATACTTCGTTAGTTTCATTAGAAGATGTATTGTCGATTAGTGCCTCATCATTGGCGTAAACTGCCTTAAATTTGTCAACCGATGAATTGGGTACTTCATTAGCAGTTTTTGCCTGAAACTCCTTTGTTAGCTGCTCGATTTGGGTCTCTAGATTTTTGAGCGAGGCACTTTGGTTTCGTGTGTTAATCTTCTGTTTTCCTAGAGTTTCTTTACCTATTCTTCCATCTCAGCCCTTCTTCATGTCGACTCTTCAAGGTGTTTGTTTAGTAGCTCCTCCAAGTTTGGTCTTTTTTCTCCGAAAGGTGGTCGATTGTCAACACGTGTGTAGTACCCGGGTAGGCCCACTCGATATTTAGCTCCATTGTTGAAAGGGGAAGAGCGTCCAAATTCGCTATACTTCAGTTCTTCTATACTCTTAACTTCCTCGTTGAGAGGACATTCCTTGTCGAGATGAGGTCCTCCGCAAGTTTGGCATCCTACTTGAATAGCATGCACATTCTCCTTAAGCTTTTTTATGTCTTGGCCTAAGGTATCGAGCTTACTTACAATGGAAACGATTCCCTCAGTGTTAATGCTGCTATCTATATTCCTGTTAGATGAACCGTCATGCCACTTTTGAGAGTGGTCAGCCATAGTTTGGATTGCTGTTAAAGCTTGGGCAGGTGTCATGCTAGGAATTGGCCCATGCGAGTCAAGAAATTGGCGGTTCATAGTGCCCAGCCCATTGTAGAAAATGTTCACCTTCTGATGGCTATTGATGTTGTGAGTTGGGCATTTGTAAAGCAGGTCATTGTACCTTTCATAGGCTTGGTACAATGAATCATCTCATTCCTGCCTTAAAGTATGGATAATCTTCAAAGCTGCTTAGCGGTCTTGGATGGTGGACAGTACCTTTGGATAAAGGCCTTTTTAAGGAGGTCCCAGGAATCGACGGTTCTTGGGGAGAGAATTCAACCCCCTTTAGCGGCTCCTGTGAGTGTGATGGAATAACGCTTAAGCATAACTACATCTTTGTTATACTCAGGAATGATGAAAAAACTGAAGATGTCTAAAACCCTCTCTACATCTCGTGACATCGTCATTTTTTTTGCTTTCAAAAAAGGTGTCCTTCCCTCAAATCCACATGAATAGGGCTCTATTTTGAAATTTACATTGCCTCCAATTTCGGGTTTAACCACGCCCGATGCCTGGTTCCCTCGAGTCAATGCAAGGTATTGCTCCATGGTGAGTTATACGAGTTTTTCCTCGGCCATAAATGTTTTCCTGAAAAATTAAAAATTAGTACAGCAATAAATAAATGCGAAGAAATCAAATATAACAACTAATTTTAGTCCTGGCATCGGCGCAAAACTTGAATGCGTTATTAGAATTAAAAAAATTTATAACTTTTAAATTTAAAAAACTCGTCTACCATGTCACATTCCCTAACGGCCCCGCAGAGAACTGGTCGGATATGTAGTGCACGCTTAGAAATCCTAGTTCCGTCCCAAGAGCTAAGTTTAAATAGTTTTAATTTGATTATGTCACTTTTTGAAAATGGTTTGAATTGATTTGAAATCTTAACAAGAAAATAAAATTTAAAAGTAAATAGATTTGAGAACAGTCAGGGAGAAAGGCGTGCTAACCTAGTTATTTCATTACTAATGTTATGATGAGTATTTCCGATGCAATATCTAAGTATCACTTTATTAGTGGTTCTAATATCAACAAACCCGAATTGGCATTTGAGGTCTGCCCTATACTTCCTGCGATCTTGAATCCCCTACAAGTCAAAAAGGAAGGGCATCCAAGTTGCAGTGATTAAATCCCAACTATCCTAAAGACCTGTCCATAACCTAGATAGATTATAAATCCTCTCTAAAAAGGTTCCTGTGCTTTTTAAGTGTTTAATGTGATAGAGGTGGTAAATTGATTAATTCCTACACTAGGGATAGATGCCAACCTATCCTAGTACCCTATTAACCCCATGTTCAACAAGTCCGCCTAATAACAGAACTAACAGGATCTAAACCGCCCTCAACACTACCAAAACTCAGGGATCAATGACATACTATAAGAATATATAATAAAGCGATAATTAAACAGGTAACATTCAACATAACAACAGTAAATTCATAAATAGGCTAGCACTAGAAGTGCTTAGCCGCTCATGGTAACAATACAACAAGAGTAAATGAAAGGAATTATGGATTGAATCATCATTAGTCTTACAGTATGCGTTTATGAATGATTAAATACAAAATTATGTAAAGTGACTTCTCCCTTGGACTTCTGGTGGAATTCTTCGACCTATGGAAGCTTGGTTCGCCCCTTGATACTGTGGTGGAAGGGTTGATGTTGAATGTGCTGAATGAAGGCTCTATTTATAAGTATCGATTCTGTTACGAAGTAAGTTAAGTAGGTGTTACGCCATAACCGTGCTGACGTGGGCTTCCATTACCCAGGCTTAAACATGTTACGACATAACTAAAGCGTCCATGTTACGCCGTAACTATGACTAGGATAAGCCATCCTTCTTTAACGTGGTATGTTACGGCGTAATGGTACGTCATGGTTACGTCGTAACTATGGTGCTGACTCAATCCTTCATTATTCTTGGTTACAGCGTAACTCCTTTGGGGTGGTTACGCCGTAACTAGCCTTGAAATCATAATATCCAAATCCTGCGTCTCTTGTTCCAATGCTCGTGTTCTTCATGTAAACGAAATATGAAGTGATTAAGTATCATTTCTAGGCATTTATACAATAATTATACAAGCTTTTTGATAGGGATTTTGATACTAAGAAGTATTAACTATTTGATGTTATCAATCACTAATCATCTTGATGCAAACAAGCTAAGTTCTTTGTATCTCAAGTAAAGCATATTTCATAACGAGAAAGGATGCGTTTACGCAAAGTGACCTTTGACTTAGTTTGACCAATAAGGGAGTAAACCCGTTATGTGATTAGGAACAACGTAAATCCTGATTAAGGTCAAATGAATACTTTCGTTTGATGGTATATTGAAAGTATGTTCATACTAGGTTTAGAAAGAAGTTTTGGCCTTGGTTAGAGGCGTTTGATAAAAGAATTGAGTTGGCGTTTTGTTGAAAAACAAGAGGATTCGTTTTTGCTCATCTTTAAGTTTAAACCTCATTTGGAGTGTTCTCAAATGCTCAAATATCATATTGATATGTGAGAAATCACATATCCATTTTGTACCAAAAATGACCCTAAAAAGATGAAAAATGAACATATTATGCTTGTATATTGTGTATTTTGTCTTTTGTGATGTGTAGGTACGAATATTACAAGAATCACATGAAAAGAGCAAAAAACCAAGCAAAAACAAACATAAGACGGAATGAGTACACAAGAGCCGGATGTTTGTTAGCAAAGGTCAACAAAAGTCAACTTTGGTCAACTCATGAGAAGACAAACCATTGAAAGTACCAAAAGGACCCTTATTGTTAAACACTTTTCACCAAAAGTCCAAAACCAATAACACCGTTAGTCCTTTATTACTAAGTGACTAACGGTCGTTAAGTGTAATATTAACCCATTTCCATAAAACTTTTAACCAAGCCCAAAATATTTTACCAAGCCCAAAAGCCCTTTAATTTATAAACACAGCCCAAAGTCATAACCCCTTTTTACTCGGTTAAAATGGTCAAACGAATTAAGAAAAGAAAAAAAGGCGCGAATGAAGAGTTACTATTCACCCTTCATTTCCAATTTACCCTGTGTCAAATTAAAAAGGAAATATCCTCTCCTATACATTCGTCCTACGTGGTTTCAAAGATTCTAGTACAAAGCTCCAACTCAGCAAAGTGAAAAGTCATCCAAGCCCATGATTGGCTAGTTCTGACACAAGGAATGACACGTATTCATCAAAGAAACACATACAGTGGGGAATTTTACACTAAATTTAGTTCAAAAGAAGCACAAGGCTCTAAGAAAATGGGATTGCCACGCTGGCAATCCGTGTGCTTCTTTTCTCATCCAAGGGCTTCAAATCAGGATCCAATGATTGGTTAAAAATCAAAGGCTAAGATTAAAAGCTGAGGGAGCGTCTAAAGGACCTAGAAGCATCCACTCTTGCCTATAAAAGGAGCTAACCTCACTCACAAAAAGACGAGTTATCTAGTGTAGTTTACTTAGTGTAGCTTTTAGCTTATTGTAACGTTTTTAATATTGTTTTCAATTAATGTAATTTCCTTTTCAAGCTTGTACTTAGTTTTTATATTCAATAAAATTTAGTTTTCCTATTGTTCAAATTACAATTTATGATTTCACTTTTATGCATAATGGTTTGAATTACTCTCTAAACACTGTTTCATAAGCTCAAATTGTTCATAAGTTATTAAAAGCTCCTAATAACTTGAATACTCCATGGAATTGGATGGCTGCTTTGAGTATTCAAGTGGTAATAGTTCCTAATGGTCAGGAGTTAGGATTAGATTAGGAGATTGATTAAGCTTAAATCTAAAAGCTTAAGTTGCTTTTATAAGCTCAAATTTGAGCATTCACCTCTGCTAAGCTAAGGTGTAGGTACTCATCCCTTTTCCTTTTTCTATTTTCTGCTGTCATTTAAATATTCTGGTTATATTATTCTCTTTAGCTTAATTCTGCTTAATTATTGTTTATTAATGCTTAGATTAGCTTATTATTGCATAATATAGTTGTTTGATGCTTATTTAGTAGTAGTTGTTAGTTAAATCATAGTTTACAAGTTATTGTTAAAATTCTGTTGAAAAATAAAAAATAATAGCATTAGCTTGTAGCTTACAGTTTCTGCTTATTTAGTTATTAAAATCTGTTTATTAAGTCTTATAATAGCTCAATAATATCTGGTATCCGAGTTTTAAGCTTTATTTCTTTATCTTATAAGCTAAATATGGATATAAGCAGTTTAAAGGGGTGTTTGGTTCAAGCAGTACTAACTTGAGTTAGTACTGCTAAGGACCATTTGGTTCTTTAAATTGAATTTACATTTCATATTTAGGTTTATTAAGTTAGAATTGAAGGTTTTTGTAGGACAAATCAAGTTTTAATCAAGCTAGTGAGTAGTTGTTAAAATTTGTTAGCATAAGCTTAGTTTCATAAGCATTTGGAGTTCTAATCTTCTATAGCTATTTTCATTGCCTTATTTGAACTTGTTTTGGACTTTAAATGAAGATGAAATCAAGTTCTTAAGTCTGCACTTATGATTTTGAGTTTTGGTTATCAAAGTGTCAAATGCATCAGCAAGAAAATAGGTTTTATAGCTATTTTTAGTCTAAAAATTCAGCTAGTTAAAGTAGGATTTAGCTTTTAAAACTTGGTGCACAATTAGTTCATAGGATAATCTAGATCTGTTAGGGCTTATTTTGTAGAATTTAGCTTATTAGCTTATCTGTTTTTGAGCCTATAGTTTATACTTTGTCTTTTCATAAAAAACCAAAAAAAATATAGTTAGTCTGTCTGCATCACCTTTTTCAATTAGCATTTTCTTTGTGAATTTGATTTTCAAACTAATTTTTAATTGCTGTTTTAAGTAGTTTGGAGGATGAACTTTTTAGTGGTATAAGTCTTATAACCATAAGGATCTGTTTGTTTGCTGAAATTTAAGCTCAAAGTTGCTTGTTTGTCTGTTTTGAAATCAGTTTTGGGTAAAAATGCTTATTTGGCTTTTCCAGCTATGGCTTATTCTTTTTGCTTCATTCTTGCTTAGATTTGCTTATTAGGTTAGTTGTAGGGTAGTAGTATCTTAATCAGTACTAGTTTGAGCTTACTCAAGTTTTTAAGTCTCCTTAAGTTTTGTTAAAAAGCAATAAGTCTTAAGTAAAATCTTTCTGTTTTTTAAGCTCTTTTCCAGCTTATTTAGTTGTTTTCACAAAAAGCTTCTTTTGTAAAATTTGCTTATCTTAAGCTACTTTATAAGTTTGTTTCAAAAAGTTTTCAAAAAAAAATTGCAAAAAGGAGGGCCACAGATTCGAACCTGTGACCTCCCTCTTAGTATACCAACGCCTCACAACTCACACACCAAACCAACGTGCCCTTGGGTCTTTTCCGTTCTATTTTGTTTTCAAAATTCATTTAACATCTTTTTGGGTTTTTATCATTATAAGCACTTCGAGTGCTTATTAGGCTGTTTCTGGCTTATTCATTTAAGCTCTTTCATAGTTAGTATTTTTCCTGCGTTCTTTATAGCTTAAGCTACTTTTAGGATTTTTCTTAGATTTTTAATTCATAGTTTAGTATTTTTCTTGTATTAATTAGTTTAAAAACTTTAAAAATTCATAAAGAATAAAAAAAAAAAAAAAAAAAATTCTTTTTCTAAAAATCATTTTTAGTCTTTTTGCATCTAGGAAAACTAGTTTGGCCTTTTTTGGTTCATTTTTACTCAATTTAGATTTTAGGTTACGTTTTATAAATTCCGTTAACGTTTTTGAGCAAATTCTTGTAGTTGATTTTTATGTGCCTTTATTTGCCCACTAGTAGGAATTAGTTTTCGAAATCAAAGATCTTATCACCATTCAAATCATTGTCCAAATCAAAACTGGGTTTCAATTCATAATTCTTAGGGTATAAACGACCCGGTGAACACTTACCGGTGAACGTACGATATTTTGTTTAGATTTTGCTTTTAATCTTTGTCCTCAAGGATTTCTAGTGAATCTCTTTATACTTACATATTATACGTGTAATCACATATACATACTTTTATTAAAGTTTCCACATGTGTCGGGTAACTATAAAAAGCCGACATTGCAAAATCCGTAAAAACAAAATCCTTGAGTGGGGCTCTGGCCACGCGCTGACGCGTGCCCAGCGCGCAAGATTCATAAATCCATTAAAACATAAAGGAGATCCTAATCAATGTTGCACCAGCAGATGGTTTGATGTTTTGTAATTGTGTGTAAACTTATGATGATAGTTTATTATATGTGATCACTTCCCTCTTTTTGTGTTGTTATTCTTTTAGTTTTTATAGTGAGATACGGATGCAATATGAAAATGGATTATGCAAACTTATGATGGTAGCTTATTATATGTGGATACTTTGATTTATTTTCATTGTTGTTGTTTGAGTTTTTATAATGAAATATGAGGCCAATATTAGAATATGAAAATGGAAATAATGAAATTTAGCTACTTGGTGAGTGATTAATGATAAATGGTAGAAATATTGGTACACATCTCACACTTAAAAGACAGGTTTTAAGAAGAGGATTGTGTGACTCCAAAGGTGGTGACCGTTTAGAGCTTTTTGATGATGTTTTGCAAGAACGAGACTACATTGAGGTTGAAGGTCAAGATTGTTTTTTTAATGTATGTTATAGCCAATTTAATCATTGTTTATGGAGTAAGGTGTGACAACTGACAATTTTGGGTTAACATTTATTTATAAATTTAAACGTTTTATTCCAAACACGTGAATACTTGATTCTTCGTATAACCGTTAGGTTATCCCGCGTATAACGAGAAACATCTTTAAACGTATTCCGTCATTATAATAAGTTTAGTCTACGTTAAGCAAGCAAATTAACGTCCTCATGAGCATGATTTTATACTCATATACATTCGGTTTTTACAAATGTTACGTAAATCTCCCAAATCTTGCATTTTATTTCATGCATGCATGCACAACTTACCCAACACAATTCACCACCTTTACTAATACCCTAAATACTTATATACTTTCTAAAACTTTCTTTTTCCCTCCCATTTCTACCACCAAAATCAGCTCTCCCTTCTTGTACAACTTAACCCATCTTCTCTTGTCATAAAATGTTCCTTCAATCTACCATATGCACATTGGATAAAAGCTTTAACCATCATCCCTTCACCAAGTCAACTATCATGAAAAACCACCCATTCCCATGATGTACTTATGTCATATTGTGTCTCTTAGGATCCTTTTAAACCAACCAAACTCATTTTAACTTAGTAATTGAAGTAACTAACCATGTTATTAAACCTCTTGCCCTATTGATGTGTCGTTTAGTATAAGTAATATTTGTTATCAAGTTTTACTATTTATATTTTGCCGACTTTACCTATTAACTAACACTAATGGGTAGTGTACCCGATTAATTGTAGGTTTGTTGGTAAGTAGGGTGTTGATCACTAAGAGCGAGCGTTAATACTTAAGTCTATCGGTATTTTAGTTATCTATGTTAGTTCTAATTAATCCTAGTTAATTATACTTAAACCTAAACTAACGCAAAAGGGGGGTTTTCAGCCTGAGAGACTAGCACAAGTTTGGGTTTAACTAATCTAAATGATGACAATTAACACACACAAGTTGATAAACAAATGATTAAAGAAGCGGTCAAGCCTAATGTAAGGAAAACGTATTAACCATGTTTAATCTAATAAAATGCAGGTATTGTCTATGGGTGCAATGATTGTTTTACTTTGTTGGAGATATATCATTCTTAAGCTTATGTGGGACTTCTCCCTAAACTCTAGGTTTGTATTACAGCTAATCCTGTCACAATTAACCTAAACCCGCATAAAGCATTCACCGTTGATTATAATCTATCTAGGAAACAATATTGGTGATTATATCGAAACCAAGCTCATTGAGGCTTTATTAACTTATTACTTAATGGCTATTTATATACTAGTAGTCCACTGTCCAAATCTTCACCTAAGAAAACATAACATTATGTGTAATCCTAAGTCACCACTTAGTCTACCTATTCACTTAACCAAAGAAAAAGACTGGTCATTAATATTGTGATCTTATTACTCTAGATATATAAACGGCTATATGTAGTTCTATCTCATACTCTAGTTAACGCTCTATTTGTATTCCTAGATCCATTTGAATGATAGGTTAAACACATACTTAAGCAAATAAACGAGTATGAAGTGATAAACATAATCAACACGCAACGAATAAGTAAACAATCAATATAAACAAACCAAACATTAAATTATCATAAACATGGCTAATACCTAAAGGTATTAGCCGATAGTCATTGTAACAATACACAAATTCATAGATACAATGATTAAAGTAAAAGACAAACACGTATAATTAAAGTATAGAGCTTAACAAGGAGTTTTTCCTATGGATTGGAGCACTTTGCATGACCTTCTTGGCTTCTTAAATCTCCTGAGAATCGAACTTGGTGGTTAAATGTAACACCCCCATTTTTACAATATAGCAACGGAAGCTAATCTGGGGTATTACTTCATGGATACAACAATCATAATCATAGAAAATGACTTCAAAAGAGACGTTTGTTCAAAAGATACGTTATCATTCATTTCAAATCAGAGTTTTACAAAGGCAGGTCCTATAAAATCAGAAACATAAAATGTGAATGATAACAAGTTTTAGCCATCTTCAGTGTCATAAGCCACTCCAGTGCTATAAAAGTTTGCTTAATTACATAGATAATCATGCATATAAAGGTCAACACAAAGGTTGAGTGAAATTCAATAGGTTTGAAATGTAATAGTTGAATACAAGTATATTGTAAATCCTGGTATTTTAAGGGACAACATCATGGGGAAACATTATTTAAATTGGCATCTAACTCATGACATATCAATACATTAACAGGGAAATCACCGTAGTGATATTGGTTAGGGACAGATGTCCTTGTGGAAAAGGGTAACTTGCCAATGGTTACCTAATAGGACAAATATAGTGAGATGGCTTACCCCAAGCATGGGTATACCAACTGGAAGCCGTCACCCCCAATAATCTATTCACAATATTCGTGGTTTACTCACAATGCTAGTAATTAATGAATTCCATGATATGAAAATAATGGCACTGGAAGCTACATAGGCAATAATATATCTGAATAACATACATTTAGAAAACACTTGCATTCATGGTTTATATCAGGTATCACAGGTTTATAAAGTATTCAAAAGATTGAAATATAGGGTTTATATTTTTGTTTTTTTAGAATTATTAAGCTTTGAAAAAGTAATCAACATTGTTTATGAGTATATAAATAGAGTTTGTAACAAGCATGTATCCCCCACTCGCGGGTTTTTGAAAAACATATAAGAGATTAAACAGCGAGGCTAGAACTCACCTGGTAGGCAGTTTGTAATAAAGATTCAGAAATGAAGCTGATGACCTTATCACAATCTTAACCATGGAATGTGAATAGCTTAAATGATTAGGATAAACATCTATGTCCACGCAACTGAGTAAATATGTGAGTATTAGGATATTGTACTATAGAACTTTGGTTTTTAAGAGTTATAGTTTGATGAAAGAGGTTGGAATTATTAAGCACTGTTCGGCCATCATAATTCAGAATTATTCCGTAAATGTTTGAGAGCTAGGGCACCTTTAAATTGAAACCAACAACTCAGTCAGAACTAATACAAGATGAACTCCTTAATATGAAGCTCCCAGATTGTGATATGATATAATTGGTTTTTAAAAAAGCGTTTTAAAATCCAATATCTGGAAATGTTAAGCACGAGAAGCGTTAATTAAAGTTATGTCTTGTAATGTTTTGGACATGATTTTATACTTTTTCAAAATGTTACATTTTAGACCCTTGAGTTTGAAAAGTGGCAAAATATCCCTAGAGGTTTGCATAATATACGATTGTTGGTCCCTTCAAGTTAAAAGATTTACAAGTTAAAACCTTGTACTTTGGAAAGTGACAATAATAGGACCCCTTTAGTTATGAACTTTGCTAAAAGACATTTTTTTAGAGCCCTTTAGTATAAGTTGTCCGAAAGTTACGATATTACCCCTTGCATGGCTTAATAATTACAAACAGGTCCAAAATGCCATGCAAGAATATTTTTAAACCATTCAAAAGACATTTTATAAGTCAAATAAACTAAAAAATGAAGGTTTTAACATAATAAAGTTAAAATAACAATTCGTTAAGCTAGGAAGCAAAACGGGTCAAATTAGGGTTTAAAAACGTAAACGCGCGGGTTTTAAGTTCAAATTCCTTCAATTACTCAATACAGTGGTTTATTTTTAATATTATTTAAGCTGCTAGGATTAGATTATAATAACATCTTAATTTTAGTTTTAAGAAAAAAACTCAAAATTAGGGGTTTCGGGTGTACAGGTTTTTGGATCAAAATGGAAAATGAGCAAGAATTGGGGTTTATGACACTTTACAAGAGTTTATTTAGGATCATATTGAACATGTATAAGAGTTTAGAGCAGAGTAGAACATCCCAGAAACCCTAGGGGTTAGATCTTATAAGTCTTGGAAACGGGTCCGAAATCAAGACTTGTTAGCTTCGCTTACGCCTAGAATAAACGACCCCCGGCTTCGTTTCTTGGTTTCTTTTTCTTTACTATGTTTCTTGGGACTCTTAGGATCTCTTAGAAATACATCTTGAGCAAAGATTGCTGCTATGACTGGGTATAGAGGAGTAAGTGGATGCGTAGAAATGAACATAACACTCCTATTTATAGTGGTTTCAATCAAAACCCTAAAGCCAGTTTCCTATGAACTGATTTAAAGACAAGTGGAACAGCTAGAGGGTGATGTGGGAAGTCTACATTTGAAATGAGTCATTAAGATAGAAATCAACTTGAAGTAGATTGGAACACGCCTTTTGATTGCCATGGCTTGAAATTAAAGAACAAGAGTCACATGTGAAGTTTTTACTTAATAGAAATATTTGAAGATATTTGTTGTAGAGGTGTGTAAGCAACTTAGGAAGTAAGTTGCTTAGTCATAAGGTGCTTGATTGCCAAAAGAGTTCTAAAATTGGGTAAAATTGCAAGAAAGTGTAACACAAATACAAGTTCAAGTATGGGCACGAATTATGTTCCTATGCATGGATTTTGTATACCATTGATTCTAAGAATGATGAGGGTTACTGATCCTAAGACTTATATTAAGGATTATAATCAAAATTTGATAGGTGGTTTGGGTTAAAATGGGTAGAAAATGAGTAAACGGGTCAAAAGTTCCAGTTAGGGCATAATTAGGGTTTCTTGGATTCGTTTCTTGTATAATTGAAGTAGAATGATGAAATGATGGTGGATTATGATTGATAATGTTGTAATTTATGTTATTACAACTTATTTGAGAGTTGGTTTGGGTTTACAATGGATAAAAATTAAGAAACGAGTCATGGTTTAGAAACTAGCTCGGTTTTAGGGTTTAGGGTTTTAAATTAGGTTTTTGAGTGTAAAAAGATGTATGAATACTTATGAGTAGAAAAATTAGGGTTTACACATTGTAATATGATTGGAAGTATCATGTATAATAAGTGGTGGTGAAGAAAATTAGATGAAAAAAAACGAGGTAAAAACGTCTATTTTGGAGGTCCATGCTTAATGACTTGCATAGTGTGCTTTCATAGACTTGACTTTGATTTGAAGAGATTTTTTATATATTCAAATGAGATGTAATATTCACTTGTACATATTCTTAATAGTTTTTACATCCACTTTAGATATTATTCCTTCATGTAAATAGGTTGAGAGTATACGATAAACGGTTTTACAAGCCCGTTTGATATAATGTTGCAATAGTACATAATAGGAATAATGTACCTTATAATATGAATTAAGATTATATTTACTTGACATGTTAAGATGTTTGCTTGATAAATATTGATGACAATTGCCATAGATAGGTTTGTGTGAGCGCGTCCTACTTTAGTTATGCAAGTTACATGACATACTGAGATATTGTCAATGCAAGTAATGTAATAAAGCAAAAAATTTACCCGTACAATTGTGATCATAGTAAAATAGATTGATTTTGCATTTGATGAAAATTCTTGGGTTGTTATATTAAAAGCATACCTAAAACTGAATTTTAGGTTTTCTATTTATAGGCTCTAGAAATCAATCGATACGCCATATTGAAAGGGTTCAATACGGCGTATTGAGGTAACTTGGCGTAGGCTCCACAATTATTATATTCTAGAATATTCTTGGATCGTCCTTGAATACGGCGTATAGCTCTTTTGGATACGACTTATAGCTCTCTTCTCGTCATGGATGCTTTAGTGAAATTAGGTACGGATACGCCGTATCTTTTTGATGAATACGGCGTATTAGTTGTCAAAAACAGTAGACTTTATTGATTTCTTTGTTTATGCTCCAAAATGCGTGCCTTTTGACTAACTTTCACCATTTGCTTGCTAATTACTGCAATTCATAAATGTAAGCAATTAAGTATCAATTCATGCATAAAATAATGTAAAACGAGCAACATAGCTGGGATAGATGTTGCTATAAAATAGACGTTATTTTATATCATCAAATATCCTTCCACTTGAATCTTACTTGTCCTTAAGTAGACTTTATAAGAACTTATGAAAATGTATCCTAAACGATGTCTAGGATTTTTCCTTTAAGCATTTTGTATTCAATTACTAGCACATAACCAAACACCTCACGAAATAGGATATGAAAACACTCAAATCATTCAACTAATCTATGTGATAACAAGTAATAGTTCGCTTAATTGCTTGGTCATGACGTGTATTCTATCATAAGCTTGGTAAGGATACACATCCCCTCCGCTAAGGCTAGGATTTAACAAGTCTAAAAAGTAAATTGGGTTTAATATGATAAGGTATGTAACAAACAACATTAAACTTGTAGGATGAATCAAAGAAATAAGTATTTTGTCTTACAGTTATTATGTTTTTTATAAATTATAACATAACATTTTCCTAAAAATATTTAGACAAATATTTTTGAATATAAAGAAATGTTTATTTGGTAATTATTTTGAATTTACAAATCTAGTCATTTCCCCCTAAAACAATGTCCAAAAATTCACCAGATTTCACCTTCACCATAAAAAGAAAAAAACAAGAGCGTCTGTCGGGGCGGTCCCTTAAATAGGTTGTTTTCAGCTCTGTTTCCTGATAGGCTGTTTTTTAGCTCCTATAAATAGTGGGTCACCTATAACTATTTTCACAACCCTTTTGATTGATTTTCTTTCAGTTCTTTCTCTCTCTAGATCTCACTAAATCTTTAATCATTCAACTTGGTTAATCTTGTTTAAATGTGATCAAATCTTCTATTATTTCTTCCTTTCCTCAAGTGTAAGAGAAGAGCTTTCGTCATCGCCAAGATAAAAATTTATGTAGTCTAGTTAGTTCATTTGTAACATTTGTTACATATAGATCTAGTCCATATCTTTCATTCTTATGTAGTTATGTAGATCCGGATAGTGTATAAATCTGGAAGTGTTGATGTTGTGTTGGTTAGTATTTTAGTCCTCAAAATACATTAGTGTAGTGGTAGATTGGTTCTAGCTAAGATTAGGACTCGACATTTACCTTAGTGTCAGAAAAATAATTTGTACGACGACGCAATTTTGTTTTTATGTGTTTAGGACCATAAAACACAAGTTTGTTTATGTGTCCATAAAACATAACGGGATTTGTTTGTTAGCCGCTGAAGATGAACTCGACATCTAGCTTAGTGTCAGAAAATAATGTAGCATTGGTATAAAGGTTTTCCTCTGCCAAAAGGGAGCTTGTTGATTAGTGAAGTAACTCTCGAGTTGGATACTCAGGGAGTGGAGTAGGGCGAAGAGGAGCTTCGTGACCTAACCACTATAAATCACCATGTCGGTTTGCATTTTCTTTTACCTTTCGCTTTACTTATTTCTTTACATTTACCGCTTTACTTTTATGCTTGCATTGTGCTCATGATTATGTGAATGGTTGTGTATATCTTGTTAGTTAAGGTTGTGTAGCTCTTTGTGCTAAATATTGTGAGTGTGATTATATTGTTAGAATATGTGTTAGCTATTGTAAACCTATTATCGACACTTCTCATATTGCGTCAAACTTGATCGGGTAATTGATACAAAAGATTTAAAGTTTTTAAATGAAAACGTATTCAACCTCCCTATACGGTTTCCATAATTGGTATCAGGAGCCATGTCACTCAGTTTTTCAACAACTGGTTTTAAAATAGAGTACGATCCATGTATCAAATGAAGGGGGATTAAATATAAAATATGTTTTGTTGCTTGATTCGTATTAGTTTTATTGTTAAATATACCTCGTATGCTAGCTTGACTGGAAATATTCTTAAAAAGCTTGGATGTGTAAAATACGTCTTTGTAAGTCCGAGAAGTAAAAATGATGTTTAAAACACGTGTTTTATGTGCTGGAACAACTTTTTGAGGTCCTACGTCCCTACATTTAAGTTTACGAATTGATTTAATCACAAAAAACGTTGTTTTTTAGGGCTCTGGTGGCGGTCCCCCTAAATGTTCGGAGCGGCCCCCTAAATATATCTGGGTAGCCGTCACCCTTATGGGGCCGTTTGTCTGTTTCAACATAATTTTGCAAACTGTCAAAAAATTCATATAAATTAAATCGTAATCTGTAGAATTCGTGGCCACCCGCCATGTCAATGATATTGAGTCTTACATTATTGTAATAAGACTCAAGTCCTTCATTCAAACTTAAATAAGTCTGAAATGCAAAATACTACATAGTGGTTCAAAACTTTGAGTTCCGTTTTAACGTAAAACTTGTATTTTATATTTTCCTTTGAGTCGGGGCATTTTCTATTGATATATATTTGAAAATATAGTGTATTTGACTTTTCAAAATATTGAGCTCATTGACAATTTTTGAATGGGGAGGAACTAATTTATTTTCAAATCAAATCAAGCTAAGAAAACGTCATTATATCTAATAACACAAAACAACGACGAATATCCCTTATGTGTATGCTAGATGATTATGTGTGTTATACTTTTGTTTCAACTCTGATTATAATATTAAATAAATAATCATTACTATTTTTGTAATTGTGCTAATTATATATCTAAACACAAGGCCATGCATGCTTTTTGTAATGTTACTAGTTTTCGGACTATGCCTAATGGAATTACGCTAATTTTCTGCGTTAAGTTGCAAAATTGTTTGTGCATTGCATAGATTTAGGCATTGATCACTATATTTACAAGTTTACATAAACATTTGTAGAATCATTTTGAGTGTAGTAACCCCTTAGGAATGAATTTAATAGTGTTGTTAAGTGTGTGGAAAAATAATGGTCCTAAATCATATGTTATAAAATCAGTCATTAAAATAATTTCTAACACATTATCCCTCTTTCCAACAAAATGTCTAAATATTTTTTTATCTCTTGCGTTATTTGACGACGGTTTGGTTAGAACAAAATAAAAGATAGGTAATATGACATGGAATTAAGTAAGAAAATAATTTTTTTGTCAAAAACTTTGCTTGTCTTTGAATTGTTCTAACACAAACCACACACACAAAATTATATTCTTTTTATAACCCTTATAATATTTACAAAAAGATGTATGTTTATAAAAAATGGTTAGGAAAATCATTATATACTCATAAAATTCAAAAAATATGCATATTACTATACATATCCAACATATATTTTTCGCACAAACAAAATATATGACAATCTTGAAGTAAGAAATTAACTTGTCATTATTCATCAACCTCACCTTACAACTAGTCTTAGGATAAATGGAACATACTATGAAAATCTTTATTTGTTTTCTTTTAAAAAGAGTCTTTGTGAGGGTCAAGAAAGATTTCGAATATATATCAATTCATTATTCAAATTATGATTGATATCATTATTAGAACTCTAATTGACAAAGTTTTTTTGAGTGTGACAATGAAAATCAGATTCTTTACTTTGTCCTACTTTAAGATTAATTATCAAACTGTAACAAATATATTTATCCTTAGCACCTACTACTCAAATCACACTCGATTGAATATGAAAAAATAACGACAATCCTTTTCAAAGACGATAAGAAATGCAAAAAAAAATCAGAACATAACTCACACTTATGTAAATACATGTCATATGAGTCTACTTGATCCCAATATTGTGTCCATAATATTTGCTAAATAAACTGCATCAAAAATACACAATGAAATAGATCGACGACTTGAAAAGTTTGGATCCGAAATATTTCAAGTAACTTATGTCATTGCAATGCAATTGGTAAAGAGTCGTCATCTCCAAAAAGCCAAACTGAGCAAAGACACACATATGTAACTTTGTTCAATACCATTCAAAAAGCAAGTAAGCTGGGTTAGCAGCTCAAAACTTAAATTATCCTCTCATCAAAACTTTCTCTTACTTTACCAAATAAGCATAATGTCTCTTCTTCACCACATGAGAACCATTTAACCATCTAAGGTTAGGACTAGGAAGAATTGAACATATTCCACAAACCATTATCTTGCTTTCTTTCAATAAGTGATTGTAAGAGGATTTCGAATATGAATATGATTATAATTCAAACGATAATCAATCTCATCATTCAATCTAATTATAAAATTAGAATATGAACATAAAATCGAGACTAGGATTGATCTAGATCACATAAATATCAATCAAATGACCATAGATATTTTTCTGTGTCTACATGTTTAACCAAGCGTCGGTTATATACATGAAATCACGAAGTCGATTGCAAAGACAAACAAATTGGTCGATCAAATGCAACTCACACTTGTAATGAAGATGTTTCATTGAGTCTAAATGTTCAAATGTTTGTGTTATAGCTATGGTCAAATTATACTGCAAGAAGTTTACACACTCTAAGTAGGATTGGACTACTTATGAAATTTTCATCGGTAAACTTATAAGTAAACCTACTTTGATAAGCATGACTTGATGTCATTCTGAGAAAATCAAAACCGAGAATCCTTATTACTTTATATAAGTTTCTCTAATAACCAATAACATCACCAGCATCCCAAATAATGGAAAAATGATCCTTGCCTAAATTTGGCACCTCCACGGATCGATGGATCCTTCGTCCTAAATTCATCTTTGGTTTAGGTAGATCCGCCCTATGGCATTAGATTTAAACATCTTCCTCTTGCCAATCTCTTGCTTAAAAGTCTAACATAGATGTAACTAAACTTTAGTTAATCATCATTATTTCTACAAAGAAACAAACACAAGATCTATTGAGGTAAATAACCTTAATTGGATTTCTTTCATAAAAGACATGCAAAGGTGCATTCTTTGAACACTCTCAATATAGAGCATTACACATTGTCACTTTTAAGCATACTCCTAGGTCCTAGATGACTCATTCTTTCTTATAGCTACAACAACTTGCTTGCTCTCTCATTCATCCTTAGAATTCCACACATCTTGATTAGGATTATGTGAACCAAAATTAAAGTACGTTAGTTGAGTCATAGTAGGTCTTGTATGAAAAGAGAATATAAATTCTATCTTTGCTACACTTCATTAGGCAAATATAGGAATTCTATTTTGTCTAACATGAGAATGACTATTGGAGAATCTATTGCACTAGAAATTCAATTTGACCTAACGGTTGAATTGCTTCCAAGAGTGAAGTTGGGTTCTTGGTATAACCCGTAAAAATGGTCGTGTTTAGCCTGAATTGAACACCACTAGTGATAGTCCCATATTCCATCTCTAATTTGATTAAATGGCTCTTCTTAAATATGCCTAATGTTAGTCTACATCGATAGACTTTGTATTTCATTAGGAGTGCACACTAAGCAAGTAGAAATTTGGTTTCCTTTTAGTCAATCCAGACTACATGCATTTCACATATGTGCCTTGAAATTTCAAGATGATAACGTGCTCCCACGTAATGCAATTATATGCTTTCATGTTCGTCTTAATGCTCAACGTGCATTTGCTTAGCTATTGAATGCATCTTTGTTGTAAAAGCATTTGCCTTTTTCTAGCAATTTAGATAAAATATCTCTTAGTTTATCTAAATAACACATGCTCCTAAGTGCTAAATGCTAACATGTTTTACATGATGATTGCATTTAAAATTATCATGTTTTGTTTGCGTCATCTTACATGACTTGCATGTTAATTGTGCACCTACACTATGTTAGGTTGATGTATGACAAATAAGGTTTAGATGTCATACAGTCTTACACGTTAATCTTGTTGATTATTGTGTCGATGCATGCTTAGATAAACTTGCATGCTTATATCTATATGTCTTATACATCTATGTATATATTTTCTCACTCTAGAATATCTCTCTTCGCGTCCGCATCACTAATCTAAATTTTCAAAAGAGTAAAAAAATGGTATTAAATCTTCTAGAGTCTTCCTTTACACATTTCTTTAATCATCATCTCTTTCTTCTAAATAATCCACTCTTTGTCACAGAAAAGTTAGATGCAAATCTAATACCCTTCCAAGTAGGTTTGACAACTTAAATATTTCATCCGAAATATTCAAGTATCTTTAACTTGCAATCGCAAACGTTAAAGGTCATATCCGAAAATCCATATTCAAGCCTTTTAACAACATTAGTTAAAACGCTCTCCATTTCTCTTTGACGAAAACATTCTTTCTCTTCAACGAAAACAATCTTTTTCTTTCAATCACACCGCTTCCTTCTCACTCAACCACGCCTCTTCAACCATAGAGATGGCTAATCTCTTTCATCCACTATTTCCGCTACCACCTTTAAGACAACCGTATACCTCGTCGTGTGATTGTTCTATGAACATTCACAATGCTCGAGAAGAGCTACATAACTTTGTGAGTATAGTTTATCGTACGCTAACCATCATCCGTCTTGACATTGTCAAGATCGTCGTCTCTATCTTCGTTTGTTTTCTTTATTATTATTATTATTATTATTATTATTATTTTCGCATACGAAACACACCGATGATACATCACCATTTCCTTCAGGACAATGTCCAAAAGGAAACACCTCCATCGAAAAGGTTGCATCTGAAGATAACATCGCCGGCATTCTTTCTTTATCCCTCAAGCGTGAATCTTTAAATTATCTTCGTCAAGGTTTAGGAATGATGGAACACATTCCATAAATCATTCTCATCTTTTCTTCTAGTTTCAATTCTAGTCCATGTTCCATTCCGTGTCTTGAAAACTTAACTACTTCATCCGAAGTACTTTAAGTATTTTTAATTAGCAAAATGCAAATTTAAATGTCACTCTTTTTGAAAAATTCATCAATTTCCCTAAACATCCCTCCTGTTGGCGGTCCGGTGGCCCCCAGATCTATTCTGGCGGTCCCCAGATATATCTAGGACCGCCGACAGCAGCTTGTAATACCATTCATTTTTTTCCATAACCTAACACTTCCTCTCTTCTGCTACGAGTTGACGTCTACTCCACACCCAAACCTATACCCAATATCTCTCTATAGATCAATGGGTCATCCTCATATCCCAACACTCATAAGCATCGTTGCTTATGTTTTCAAGAGTCAAGTGAATTTCATAATGAAATGCGTCTCATTATCAAACACATTCCTTACAATCGATAGACTTACAATCCATCACTTCACAATAAATCCCCTCACATACAAACCTTGGTCCTCACATCTCGCATACGTCTTGTCTCAAATTCATAGACGATTCTTCTCACTCCTAAACGTTTCTTCTCTCTTCTAATAGTCTTGTTACTATTAGAATTCCTCCTATATCCCTTGACAACTTAATTATTTCATCTGAAATATTTAAGTAATTTGCGAAATGCAAATGTCACTCCTTCGAAAAACTTTCCACTTTCTAGAAAGTGAAGAACATAAATAAGATATTAAATTTTCAAGTGTTATTGAGTCACCACATTGTTGAGTCTCTCATTATTATTTCACCATGAAAGAACTACCACCTCATTTCACATCCCACTTTGTTCCTCAACATTGTCAACCAACACAACACCAAACAAACCTTTAAATTCCCAATCATCTACCTTTGTCTCGATAGGATCATATTCACATCAATTGTTAGTGCAAATGATATATCAATCTTTTCTATCAACCTCTCGTCAACATGTTCCTTCTTTAGTATCGCTCATCCTTTCCCACTTTTCAACTCTATGGAATCATTTTCATTCACATCCAAGAGCACATCGTCTCCATTCTCGTCTTATTTTTCTTTTTGTTCATTTAAAGTATATATATATATATATATATATATATATATATTGACATACTTTGCCAAGATATCAAGTGTCATTCGTCTACTTTTAAAAGGT
>BQNB010117955.1:0-21084 GCA_026074375.1 Tanacetum coccineum
GGTAAAAACGTCAAAAAGTGTGTCTTTTAAGATTTTTGATTTTTGAGTTTCGAAGTTCTTCAGACGATTTATACATTTAGTCAGGTGATTTATACGTAGTAAGTTGGTCAGGCGATTTATACACTCCCTTCAGGCGATTTATACGTATACATTCCTTCAGGCGATTTATACATATTGGTCAGGCGATCTATACGTATTCATTCCTTCAGGCGATTTATAAATATTGGTCAGTCTATCTATACGTATCATTGTGTTCAGGTGATTTATACGTTTTTGCTTGGGTGATTTATACGCTTTACTAAGGAGAACTATACACGTTTGTTAGGTGAATTATATGGTTGTTCTTTGATTTATAAAATCCCATGAATATTCGATTTCTCGGTTTTATCAAGAATTGTAAAATCCTGTGTACTCCAAAAGACTTAAACTCATTAATCAATACTCACTTTAACACAACATCCTCCAATCACTGTTCGACCAGTTTAATCTTATCACATTAAAATGGATTCAATTCTTTCCCTAGGGCAAAAGAATACTCTTGCTAAGTATATGATACTCTCCGGTGCTGGCAATCGTCCACCTATGTTGGAAAAAGACCTGTATGATTCTTGGAAGAGTCAAATGAAATTATACATGAAAAATAGAGAGCACAGAAGAATGATAATTGAATCAGTTGAGCATGGTCCTCTCATTTGGCCTACGGTTGAAGACAATGGAGTAATCAGAACGAAGAAATATGCTGAGAAAATTCAAGCTGATTGTGATATGAAAGCTACCAATATCATTCTTCAAGGTCTTCCTGCTGATATCTATTCCTTTCACTATAATACATCACAGAGTTGGGCTAAAAGATTTATGGATAAGAGTTCAATTGCCAAAGCAAGGTACAACTCTTTGAACAAAGCAGTAAAGGAGAGTGTAAGCTGTATGATGCATTTGATAAGTTTACTCACATCAAAAGGGAATCACTTCACATGTATTATTTGAGATTTACTCAGCTGATTAACGATATGAACATCTATAAGATGAAAATGGAGCAATTTCAAGTTAATACCAAGTTCTTAAATAGTCTTCCACCTGAATGGAGTAAGTTTGTGACTGATGTCAAGCTGTTTAAAGAATTGGCATACCTCTCAACTTTGATTCACTTCATGCATATCTGAAGGAAAGATTCTGAAGTCAGTAAGTCAGAGAAAAAGAGAGTTGCAGAAGAAGCACTACTTCAAGAAAGCTTCAAGAAGTTAAGGACAGCTCAAGCTTCAGGTTCAGAGCCTTTTCATCAAGAAAAATCAACTGAAGAACCAAAAGAATTATCTGAAGAAGATCTTAAGAAGATGCTAGAGATAGTTCCAGTTGAAGAGTTCAGGGTAGAAGCTCTGCAAACTAAGTATCCTATCATTGATTGGGAAATTCATACTGAAGGATCAAGAAAATATTGGAAGATTATCAGGGTTGGAAACATCACAGAGGCATATCAAGGATTTGAAGATATGCTTAAGGCATTTGATAGAGAAGACCTTGATACTTTATGGAGCTTAGTTAAAGAAAAGTTTAGATCTGTAGAACCTACTGAAGACATGGAAAGAGCTCTATGGGTTGAATTGAAAAGACTCTATGAACCAGACAAGGAGGATACACTGTGGAAACTACAAAGATATATGCATGATCCTTTGACTTGGAGATTGTATGGATCATGTGCAGTACATCATGTATTTTCAACAAGAGGGCATTGCATCTATATGCTACCAGAAAAGGATTATCCTTTGACAACTGAAGTTATGATGTTGATGCTCAGCAGAAGTCTGCAAGTGGAAGAAGATAGTGAGATGGCAAGAGACTTAGTCAAGAAAATCTTCATAGAAGCCAATAGATCAAGAAGCTAAAGTGTTTGAAAGAATCCTCTCAGAACCAAAAAGCTTTAATTCAACAAACTTGATGATTTGAAGATAAATCACAAGTTTAGGGGAGGATTGTTGGGAATTAAAGGGCTTCTACAAGTTCATACTGCTCAAAGGACTTAGTACTGCTACTTGAAGATTATACTGCTAGTGAAGATTGAAGAATATAAACTAAGTCATTAGTACTGCTAGTTGTAATATTAGTACTGCTAGTTATAGTTAGTACTGTCAGTACAATGTTAGTACTGTCAGTGTAAATTAGTACTGTTAGTTAGTTTATTAGTACTGCTTATGTGATATGCATGAGTTATATTAGGAATAGATATGCATGATCACTTAACGCATTTTGTAAGCCTATTAGGGTTTTTCCTTGGTGTATAAAAGGAACCCTTATGGCATAGTTAGACATATGAATAGATATACACAAATAGAAAAACACAATAGTTGTTAGGCGAAACATATAGTTGTTGTAGGATATTGGATATCATAACACAATCAATGATCTAGGGGTTGGCCTAATTTATAGAGAGATTGTGAGTTCTAGTGAGAGAAACTATACCTTATGTGTGTGTATTATGAAATGATCAACCAACCCCTTCCCATGGCTAGAAAGGGGTATAAATACATGAGTTTTGTGCCCCTAAGTAGGCTAACATGTGGGTAAAGACCCGGCCCAACACCATAAGTCATACGATAATTAAATGATTAATATTAAGGCTACGAGCTAACCTATGCTAGACATTACACGGGGTGACCGAGTCTTTTACATGGATTTTCATAATCCTAACAATCTCCCCCTAAGGGAGGTCACCCTAGAAAATACAAATTGAATCCTAGCTATCTTTGAATTGATCTTTGACTCTGGCTCGTAGACTCTTGATTCTTCAAGATTAGTCTGTGTATTATAAGTAGTGATCTTTGATTCCTTAGACTTGTGTGATCTTTGAGCTTTCTTTGAGATTATCATCTATAGTAAATCTCTTAATCCTCCTTTTTGTGGAGTATTGCCTTCCTGTGATGTTGTGACCTTCGGACCCGTATGCTCACACTTTTCTGGATCATGATAATACTCATCAAAGTTGTGGAAGCTGTGTTGTAGGTCTTTCATTTGTCATGATGTCTTTGATTAGTAACATTAAGTGTGAGCATGGGGTTATGAATTGACTTCACTGGAACGAGGTATCTCCATCTCTATCTTTACGTGAACCTATAATAAAATAGTTAGCAATAAAGCTTGTGGACGAATATGGCTTTGTCATTCGCCCGAGTCTGGTTGGATTAACCTCCGGATCCGTGAGGACCGACCTGTGATCAGGTAGATTCATCTTAAGAAGAATCTCCTTGACAAGATTTCCAGTATAAGTATCGGATCATCTAATGTACAACCATCAGAATCACCATACTTGCATGTTCTCTTTATCGGAACGTCTCAAAGCATATAGCATGATAAGAGTGAATCAGTTAGTTACTGTCTTACCGATTAATGAGAAAAATTGATTTGAAAATCAATTGACGTATCACTTGCGAAAGTATTTTTGTGACACATCAAGAATGTTTTATAGCAAAAAATCAAATTTCATCAGAAACACATTTGTTTTGAAAGATATACACAGTCAATGTGCTCGAAAATCAGTTGTTGAGCGCATCAAAACGTTTTTCAAAAACTATTCATCAATTCACTGCCTGGAACAAGTTTGATTAATAAAGAATCGCACCATCGTTGCTTTCCATTTGTCACAAGTTTAATCCATAGTGGATCTCACATGTCACCTACTAAGAGCTTGTTAGATGTTGGCTCTAGAAGGATTTCCATCTTCATTGTGAGTACTTTCGTATCACTCGGATGTTCTGGCAATACTACAAGGATAATGCGTAGGACTCTTAAGATCTTACTTGTTATCACAGTGTGTGATAAGCAAGCATAATTTGTATTAGTGTCCTAGCGAGATTTATGGATGATCTCATGGCTCTAGACTCTATAGTGTACTTTTGGTTTTAGTAGTCAGAGGCTGGAGCAGACTGCCACCTTTTCAATATCATCTAACTCAGAGTGGGAGAGATGATAGAAATGTGTTGATCTCCATGAGAAATGACACAAGAATCCTTTGATGGATCTTGAGGGGATAGGGAGGGTTGTGCAGCATATCATTGGGTCCATGATACTTGTCTTCAATGTCAGTAATCAACCATGTGATTCTGATAGCATATGTAGTAACCCGGTTTCTGCGTAATGTTTAAGGAGGGCTGCTTTCTTTTCACCCTTTATCTCAACATTTCTTTTTCATTCTTCAACCCCTTTAGTGCTTACCGAGACTTCATTACTAGAACCTTGTTGGGTATGTTCCAGTACTAGCTCCATCTCAGTCTACACTATTCCCTTATTCTCACATTACTCCTTTTGTTATCATACCTAAGGACTTCGACACTAACTAGTGGATTGTCCCTGGGTAGATCCCTCTGGCTCTGGCGGGATCATGGGATCGAGTACCTAACCTTACCATCCTTATAACTCCAATAAAGTAATTACAGGGTCGGTCATAGGTATTTTCACAATTGCTATCATATACCATTCGCTCCCCTTTAATATGTGCATCGATATTCGAAAGAGTTTATCACATATAGGAGAGCCTACACTTGAGTTTAAAATATCACATTTTTTTATCAGATTTTCATATTTAAATTACATTTTCTCCCCCGATCAAAAATTTCAAACCCGTTGAGATTTTAGATCTTAATTGATTTAAGTTAGGAAAATTTGGGAGAAACTGTGTCTAATTTATACAAGCATATGATGGAACATTTTATAACTGAGTATACGGATACAAAGTATAGTGTAATCACTACTTTATTATGTACACATTACAACAACATATATAATAATAATAATCCCCTCACGTAGTGGATCTTGATTGCCAATATGATGTGATCATTCAGTTCTCATTAGCAGTCTATAGTCTCCCTCTCTTATCCTTCCACCAACAAAGCTTTCCAGGTTTCGAAAGATTCGTCTTGTCCTAAGCCGTTTCTGTATGGAAAACATAAACTCCTTGCTTCGGTCGACATCTTTCCTTTTCCAAAATCGTGTGTTCAAACCCAGATTCATCCTGTTGACCTTGAATTCCTTGACTCTATAGTCCAACGCCTCATCAATCTGTTGCAGTATGCTGTCACTGAACTTGTAGATCTCATTAAACCGCATGATCATTTGAACCCTATATTTATCCCTAAATGTGACAGCCTTTGGAGAGTCAATTACTGTGAAGTCGTGCTTGAACTCAAAGCCAGTGGCATCCTATCGAGGTTTGGTGAGGTTTAGCTGCTTCTGGTAGCTCTCAATCCCTAGCTGGAAGTCTTCTATGCGTTGTCTTATGACCAAGTTTCGGGTCCATAAGTTGACAGCAGTAATGAGAATCTTCTTATCTTCGGGTGATAGATGGTTCAGATGGCCTTGAAGATTCAGTAAGTACTGATCTTCAAAGTCACTAGTGTACAGATATTTGAAGTCCCTTTCAGCAATAGTAAATTCTTTAAGATCAGCTCTATGAAGAACCCATATAAGGAGAAGACTTCAATTCTGACAATACTTAAAATCCGCATATGAGACCTAACAGCTCTGCGATCACCCTCAGATGAGTGTCTGTCAATGTAGAATCATTGTCTTTGGAACCACCAGCGAGAAATACCATACATAGCAGCAATGTCATACTTGCATTCTTCGTCAATCCACATCTGATCGGGTACCATTTGCTCTAAGCCAACATTAGTATAATGGGCCGCCTTCATCTTCGAAGTAGACAATGCAGGCCTGCCACCCTTACGATCATATCATAGATACTCCAAGTCTTTGTTGAAGAAGAAGTCAGATTGAATTGTGACTTGACCTGGTGGACCACCCAGTAGTAGTGGTCTGCTGACATTATGCCATATGATTGACTCGTCCACCTGATCAGTTAGGATTTTGTGGCATTCTTCCATTTGGTACTGAATATAAATCACATTAGGATGGAAGACTTTGACAATTTCATATGCAGGGCCTTCCAGGTCTTGTTGTTTAAGTTCAGTGATCCCTTGCTTTTTGCAGAACCAGTCCATAAAAATTGTTATGTCGCCAGTATGTGCTAGTAACGAGTTTTCTGGTAGAGGAGCATAGGTGGACACAAGAGAAGATGCCCAGTTGTTCATTGGGACAGGCATGTCAGATGATGGGATGGACCAGGCTGGTTCTGGTGTGGCAGGTTTGTCTTCAGTGAGTGGCTTCCACTAACTTTGCCTCAAGTTCACTGTGGGAATATGATCACGCCCGATGTCTTCATCACCAGATGACAGAACCTGGTCGTCAGGAGTCGTATCATCATCCATATATAGCTCTTCAGGTATTGATGAGACAGACGGCTTAATTCTTGAGTCAGTCGTCGTCCAAGCAGTATATTCCGTTGACGCAGCTTTCTTTGAAGAGCTTGGAGCATCTGTGCTTTTAGACTGATCACTCTGGTTGGTGGATAGAGGTGGAGGTGGTGGAGTCACTTAAGACGATTCAGAAGCTCCAGAAGTTCCTAAAGTTCTAAATGGACCTGCTGGAGGTGGAGGAGGAGGTGGCTGATGAGGTGGAGACTCAGAAGGAGTTTTAAGAGAATCATGTCTCTTTTTCTTCTTTTTCCTTGCTTCAGCCAGATCAGAAAGGAGTTGGTCTGTGTGATCATGGGCCATTGACTTCTCTAGAGCTTCGTACAGCTGCTTGTGATCTTCATGAGCTTGGTAGGAGTTGGTTTCCCATATGCGGCGGTGAAGAATCTCTTTCATGTCCGCTTTTGGCAAGTCTCTAAAGCGATCCCTGAGTGGGGCTTGAATAGCCCAGTCAACAGCATCAGTGACGATTTCATCCACTGCTTTGTTCACCTGATGAGGATTATTAAGATTCTCTAATTTGTACAATCTGGACCTATGTTTGTCCATCCTTTCCTCCAGGGCTAAATTGGCTTATACCAGATCGGTCATATGTTGTTCAAGCTCACTGATGTGCTAGATCAATATTGAATCTAAGGAGCCTTGTTGTGGTTGAGGTGGTTGTGGAAGAGTTGTTGTTGTTGTTGTTATTGTAGTGACCGTTGCTATTGATGTTGGTATTGGCGCTTGAACTGTTGTGGAGGCTGGTTAAGAGGCGGTGAGATCAATAACCAGAGTGGTCATTAGAGGAACTGACGATGTGTCCTGATGTATGGGGACCATGACCATAGATTGAACCTCTGCTTCAATATTGGTTTTCTTAGGTTCGTCTTCTTGTGACTTCTCCGCAAGGAACTGATTGGTGAAGCTAAGTTCCTTGTCAAGATTTTGTAGAGAATACAGGGTTCCAGCAGAGCTTACAAGTTCCTCAAGTCTGACTTCATCTTCAGTTGGGAGTTTAAGGTTCTCCTGAACATTTGGATAAGTTGTTGTAGTGAATTCTTCATCTATTTGCTCAGGGTTTGGTTGAACTGAAGTATCAGAGATCTCAAGATTCATGTGTTCAAGGTTTGGTCCAGCAACAACAACATGACTTGACGGAGGTTGAGACGTTGCAGCATCACCAGGGTTTGGTCCAGCTTGGCCTTCATCTTGCTTACCAGGGTTTGGTCCAGCCTGGCCTTCATTTTAAGCTCCAGCATCTATCCCCGGCACTTCCTCATCAGATTCCGACTCACTGTCAGTCAGCCCAAGTTTAGCATATAGTGAAGAAGATTCATCAAGACTAGAGGATTCAGTTGGTGTGGAGGTGCGCCTTTGAAAAACAAACTGATCAGCAGGGTTCTTTTTCTTTGACGTCTGAAGTTTGAGTAATAGTTGCGCGGCCTGTTCATCAACGACTTTCTCTTTACCTTTTCCCTATACCTCTGGGAGCGTTTGAAGTATCCTAGAGTCAGGTTCCCTAATCACCACAGGAGGGAGTGGACCCTAACGAGTATCGTAAACCTCCTTTAAGCTTTCTTCAATTTCCCTTTGCGTAGCAGCCTCTTCATCATCAAGCCGAGGTTCATTATCTGGAACACCTTCATCAACAAACTCATCTACCAACTGGAGAGAGCTCTTTATAGTTCGCTTCTTCGCCACCTTCCCAGCTTTGGATCGTTTAGCTAGAGATGGCGCCTCAGAGGTTTCCATATCTAGCTTGCGTTTCTTTTCCTTAGGCTTGGCTGGTGCGGGTTTAGGTTTCTTGGTGGCTACTTTGGGTGCCAAGGGCTTAGATTGCTTGGTTGCTTAGGGTTTGGTAGCCTTGGCAGGTTTAGGAGCAGGGGAGTCTGGATCACTAACATCTTCACGAGCAAGATATCTTTGATGCTTAGCAACTTTTTCTAGATAATCATTGTAGTATTGCTCACCTCGAATGTCATCAGTGATGAGATCATTCGGAATAGGCATCCCAAAGACTTCCCGTTTGGTTCCCTTAGCACTAAACTTGAGATATCCAAGAACAGGCTCTTCATTAGGCAAATGAAACCCCGGTCCACAATTTTCTAGGGCAATGTAACTTGAACAAGACAGTTTAAAGTCCCGGTCCACAAAGTCAAGAAAATGATTCCTCGAAGTTGCTGAACAGTAACAACTTTATAATTAAGCTGGAATTGACTTTATAGTCCATGTTCAGTGAATTACTCATGGAAATCTCCTGTTGTCAAAGTCCTTCCGCTGTACATGCTGCTGATAATCCCGATAAACGTCAACAACATAACACAACACAACACTTCTACATCAACCGATGGTTGCAGATCCACCTCCATATGAACATTCCTTTTCAACACATCAAACTCCAACCTCAAGTACCAACTATCAACTACACCTGAGAACATTATTCAAGCAAAAACCAATAAAGAATATGCACAAAAATTGACGACGCTGAATTTATCAACATCTTCCAGTACACCGGTACGCAAGGATCCAGAGGAGTACATCAATCTCTCGTCATGTTGATTCGTCAAACATGCATACTTTCTATCAACACCATCCATCCCCGCACAATTGTTGGACATTAAGATCACCATTAGAACAAGTCATTTGGAAATCGCCGTCTGAAATCAGTGAGAACAAGACGTCAGCTAGAAACAAATGGCGAGATGTGTATGTTCACACTCACCGTGAGTCGAACCGAACCAAAGAACATCAAAGAAGCCAAGTGATTCTGATGGATGAATCAATGCAAGGGAAAGAAGAAGGAAGAACTTCATCATTGTGATCGACTAGATTATGGGAATTAGCGATAGACCACATTGCAAAAATGTCATTAACATGAAGTGGCTCTGGAAAAACAAACGTGATGAGGAAAATACTACAATTCGCAACAAATCTCGTCTTGTAGCTAAGAGATATGCTCAAAAGGAAGGAATTGATTTCGAAGAGTCATTTGCACCAGTTGCTCGGTTGGAAGCTGTACATTATTCATTGCGTATGCTGTACACAAATCATTCACAGTGTACCAAAGGGACGTTAAAACGCATGTTTAACGGACCTCTAAACGATAGAAGTGTACGTCAACCCAACCAGATGGATTTGATTGTCCCATATCAGCCTACAATGTTTAACCGTTGCTCAGAAGAGTCATTATATGTCTCAAACAAGCACCAAGAGCGTGGTATGATGACCTCTCCAACTTCCTGGTATCCACGATTCTCAAAAGTTCTATGATCCAACTCTGTTCATAACTAACATGGGGAATACATTACTGCGTGTCAAAATTATACGTTGATGACATAAGTTTTGGTTCTAACGAACCCAAAACTTACAAACGATTTTGGAAAACTAATGCACAGCAAGTTTGGATATGTCTATGATGGGGGAGCTGAAATTCTGTTTAGGAATTACAGATCCACCATTCCCCCTCGTGGAATCTTATAAACCAAGCTAAGTATGCCAAGAGATACTTAAAAAAGGCATGGTAATGACCTCATGTGAGAGCATTGGTACACCAATGGCTACAAAACACCTTGATGCTGACTTGAGTGGACTCCCGTCGACCAAACGAAATATCGTAGTATGGTCGGAGCACTCATGTACCTAACAGCAAGTAGACCAATATTGTTGCAGCAACATTTATTGTGCTCGCTAGCAAGCAAAACGACTGCGAAACATCTCACTAGCGGGTAAACGATCTTTTGGTACCTTAAAGACTCCATTAACATGGGTCTCTGGTATCCGAAAGACACCGGTTCGAAACTTACTGCTTTTCAGAATTCGGATAACGCGGGCCTGTCTCGATTCTCGAAAGAGCACCTCTAGTGGCATACACAATTCTAGGTGGTGATAAGTTTTGTCCAGCTAGTTCATATCCAAAAAGCATGACATTGCACTTCAATGTCTTTAGCAAAGCCGAGTATTTCATTTTTTTTTTTCTTTCTTTCATCTTTGTGCTGCACACAAGTTCTATGGTTGAGAACCTCAGCTCACAAGATTATGGCTTACACTTTGATAAAATACCGATGTAATTGAGACTCAAAGGCAGCCATAGCCATCTCAGTGCAATTCCAGTCCAGCATTCCGTAACCAATCACATCGATGTCAGATATCTCATCATAAAGTGAACAGGTTTAAAAGGGTATGTTGAACTATACTGTGTCGGAACTGAATACCAATTAGCTGACATGTTCCTAAAGCTTTAAATCGAAGATAGGTTTCAGGTCTCTTGTCAACACCTCGGTATAGAGATGTTTGACTCCAGATGAACTGGAGATTCAGACAATTTGAATCTGCTTATCCAATCTAACATCAAATTGTAAATATTTTTATTTCTCTCTTTGTATTTTTATTTAAAAAAACTTGAAAAAGAAAATACAAAAATATAAAACCAACAAAAAGAAAATAGAAAAATATAGAAACCTAGAAACACCATAATAAAAAATCAGAAAAATTTCAAAAATAACAAAAAGAATCTTCTCGACATGTCTCTTGAATCGATAAACATTTTACTACCTAGAAATGTTGATTAACATCGACACGGGCGTGTAAATGAAGTTCGACCGAAAAAAAGAAGTTTCAAAGGCTTTCCAAAACGAATGTCATATTTCTTAAATTTCCTCAATGGACTTATGTACATGTCAGTGCATAACTCGTCTCGGAGGTAACAGGAAGTGTACGCTTCAGTGGCGCTATACTCTAGAAATAGAAAGTAGTCTTCTAATCATGGTTTTTGAAAGATTCCGTTGATACAACAATTTTTCAAAAAGCACTTTCAATGTCAAAATGACTATACAATATATTTTGTGGTTTTGTTTTCCATAAAAGTATATTGTTAAAAATTGTGTGTTCAACACTCCCTTCCTCGAATAATTTTCAAGAAATGTTTTTTCGTAAGAATGTCAATTTATGTGAATCAATTTCTGAAGGGAGCATTTTAAACAAAGCCTTTAATGTGTCAGATACATCTCATAAATGTCAATTTTATGTATCCAAACACATTCTGTGAAATTAAAATGTGGAAACTTATAATGTCAATTATTAATATACATTGTTCACTAAGGCATCTCACTCCGTCTTTAACATTTTGTGGTGTCATATCAATTTTTCATTCCAATGTCAAGTTTTAATAAATATTGGTATCCCACATATACTGTTGAAGGGGAGCTGTTGGAATCTGAATTCATGCAATATCGTGGTATAATTTTTCTCCCCATGGAATTTTTCATGTCAAATTTTAATCAATTGGTATTTCAAATACTAAGGTATTTTTATTATTTAAAATAAGGGGAGAAAATGTAATTAAAATATGATATAGAAGAATGTGATCTTTAAGACTCTAAGTGCAACTCTTTCCTTCATGTGCTAAACAATTTCGAATCTCGGAGCACAATGTGTAGCGGGGGGATATTGAAAATAAACAATGTTACGAAAATGGTTATTAGGGTTCGATTCTCATACCCACAACCTATTAATTTCACGACGATTCTGAAGTCATAAGGTGGTTAGGTTAGGTATAAGTCCTACGATCCAACCAGAACCGGAGGGATCTACCCAAGGACACTCCATAGTTAGAAATAGCAGTCCTTAGGTATGATTGGAGATGAATGTGTATAAGGGAAAAATGCCGACTAAGATTGAGCTAACACTGGAACAATCACAACAAGGTGTTAGTAATGACGTCTTAGTAAGCATTGAATGGGTTGAAGAATGAAAAAGAAATGTATGGATAAAGGTAAAACTAAGCAGGGACCTCCAAACAACATAGGTAGTAAAACCGGTCAATACATAATCTATCAAAATCACAAAGATATTGTGAAATAGAAGGGACGACAACATGGACCCACCATGATGCAATGCACAACCCTTCCACCATTCCAGGGTTTCGTCTCAAACGAAACTTGTCTCATTTTCACGGAATCACACTTTTCTATTGACATCTCACTCCGAGATTGTTAATATTGAATAGGTGGCAGTCTGCTCCAGCCTCCGATTACTAAAACCAAAAGTGCACAAATCGAGTCTAGAGCCAAGAAGAGATCAAAGTATAAATCTCATTAGGACACAATGTCAAAATACTAAAATACACTTGTTGAACACCATAAAGTTTACAAAGTTTGTAACAAAGAGTCCTAACGCATTTCCTTGAGATCTTGCCAAACATCCGAGTTATACCTAAAGGTATTCACTGTGAAGATGAAAAATCCTGCTTGAGCCAACATCAAACACGCTCTTGGTAGGTGACTTGCAAGATTCTATATGAATCAAGCTTGTGATAACTGGATATCAATTTTTGTCCAGTAAATGAATTGACGACTTAATCAGAAAGATAGTAACTATCTGATTCACTCTTACTGTGTTGTCTGCTTTGAGACGTTCCGGTAATGAGAACTAGCAAGCATGGTAAATCTTAATCCATCTGATGTTAGAAGACCTAACCTTTGACTGAAACCCTGTCAAGGAGATTCTTTGAATCTACCTGATCACAGGTATAATATTTATACTATAAAACGGGAAACCGGAGGTTAATGCAACCGAAGTCAGATTGAATTGAACAAAGGCCATATTCAGTCTTTTATGCTAACTGGTCCTTATTTCACAGTTTAGACGAACGGTGTTTAGAAGCCTATTCCATGAATCGGATTCATAAACCACCAAGCTCATTACTCAAAAAGCATTTCAAAGTCAATCATTCAAAGTCAAGATAGTTGATTCTAATCTTCCCCACCATCAAAGAGCCTCAAAGTCAAATAAAGAATCATCAATTGGGGAGATTGTTAGACTTATAATCACATATGTCAAACAAGAATGTAACAAGTATGAGCATGTTGGTCAAGAGCACAAGTTGATCAAGAAAGTCAAATCAAGATGATTCAAGTCAAGGAGATGATGCAAGATAACGATCTCAAGAACTCAAAGTCAAAAGATAAAGGCTCAAGATCAAGATCACAAAGCATGAATGAACAAAGCCATTACAAACAAGACAAGACCAAAACAAGGCAAAGCATAAACGTCAAAAGTCATATCTTCAACGTCATCAGTAGTACGGAGGAGTTTGAAGAAAGAGACCTCAACATTGGGGGAGATTGTTAGCCTTAATTTTATATACGGTCGGAACGAATAATGTAACGGATCTTATTATCAAAATTAGTCTTGTTAAGTAATAGGCTAGTCCGGGTTCAACGGGCTTGGATTGTAATCTAATATTGTCCGTGTTTCGGGCTCAAAGCCCAAGTTTAGCCAAGCCCGGCCCAAGTAGAAAAGCCCACATGCCACTCTTGGCATTGGGTATAAATAGAACCCTCTCCACACATGGAGAGGGTGTTGGTTACCATTTCATCACTTGTGTGTGTGTGTGTGTGTAATCTTCCACCTCTTTAGTTTCTCTCAAAATAACTTCCCCTAACTTTTCTCTCTTTTCTTTTCTACTATTTTGCTTATTGGTATAGCTTATTGTTGTGAAATGGATTAAGCTTTTAGGGATAACAAGACTGTATGGTGCACTTTTGATTTTGTAGTTCGGAGGCTGAGCAGACCTGCCACTTTTTCAATACAACCCCTCTGGAAGTGATATGAGACGATAGAAAAATATGGATCTCCGTGAGAAATGAAACAAGAATCCTTTGAGGGATCTTGAGTGGCTAGGGAGGGTTGTGCAGCATATCACTGGTCCATGATACTTGTCTTCAATGTCAGCAATCAACCATGTGATTCTGACAGCATATGTATTGACCCAGTTTCTGCCTAATATTTAAGGAGGGAAACTTTCTTTTCACCATTTATCTTAAACATTTCTTTTCATTCTTCAACCCCTTTAGTGCTTTACCCGAGACTTCATTAACTAGAATCTTGGTTGGTTATGTTTCCAGTACTCAGCTCCATTCACAGTCACACTATACCTTATTCTCACATTACTCCTTTTGCAATCATACCTACGGACTTCTACACTAAACTAGGGGACTGTCCTGGGTAGATCCTCTGGCTCTAGCGGGATCGTAGGATCGAGTACCTAACCTTACATTCTTAAACTCCGATAAAAGTAAATACAGGGATCGAATCTTTAGTATTTCCACAATCGCCATCATACACCATTCCGCTTCCCCCTCATTAGTGCATCGAAATTCAATAAGATTAGCACAATATAGAGCCTACACTTGAGTCCAAAAGATCACATTTTTTATTAGATTTTCATATTTAAATCACATTTTCTCCCCCCGATCAAATAAAATTCAAACCCGTTGAGATTTTAGGTCTCAATTGATTTAAGTTAGGAAAATTTAGGAGAAACTATGTCTGATTTATTACAAGCCTATGATGGAACATATTATTACTGAGTATAACGGATACAAAATACATTGTAATCACAACTGTATTATGTACATATGACAACAACATATATAAAAATGATACCCCACACGAGATGGACCTTGATTGCCGAGATGATGTAATCATTCGGTTCTCTTCAGCAGTCTGTAGTCTCCCTCTCTTATCCTTCCACCAACAAAGCTTTCCAGGTTCTGGAAGATTCTCCTTGTCTTAAGCCGTTTTTGTATAGCAAACATGAACTCCTTGCTCCTGTCGACATCTTTCCTTATCTAGAACCGTATGTTCAAACCCGGATTCATCCTGTTGACCTTGAATTCCTTGACCCTGGTAGTCCAATGCCTCATCAATCTGTTGCAGAGTGTCGTCACTAAACTTGTAGATCTCATTGAACCGCATGATCATTTGAACCCCATATTTATCCCTAAATGTGACGGCCCTTGGAGCGCAATTACTGTAAGATTCTTGGCTTGAACTTAAAGCCTAGTGGCAATCCCGTCGAGTTTGGTGAGGTTTAGCTTCGTCTGTAGCTTTCAAACCCCAACGTGGAAGTCTTCTTACATTTGATCCTTATGTCCAAGTTTTTCTGTCCATAGTTTGACAAGCAGTAGAGGAGAATCTCTTATCATTCGGGTGGTAGATGGTTCAGGTGACCTTTAAGATTCAATAAGTACAGATCTTCAAAGTCACTAGGGTACATATATTTGAAATCCCTTTCCGCAATAGTATATTTTTAAGATCAGCTCTATAAAGAACGTTCTTCTTCATGTAATCGTACCCATATAAGGAGAAGACTTTAATTCTGACAACACTTATAATCCGCATATGAGTCCTAACAGCTCTGCGATCACCCTCAGATATGTGTCTGTCAATGTAGAATCATTGTCTTTGAACCACCAGTGAGAAATACCATACATAGCAGCGATGTCATACTTGCATTCTTCTTCAATCCACATCTGATCGGGTACCATATGTTCTAAGCCAACATCAGGATAATAGCCCCTCCATCTTCGAGAAGGACAATGCTGGCCTGCACTCTTGCACCATATTGTAATACTCCAAGTCTTGGTGAAGAAGAAGTCAGATTGAATCGGACTTGACCTGGTGGCCCACCTAGTGGTTGAGGTTGCTAACATTATACCTGATGAATGACGATCATCTACCTTGAACGTTAGTAAGTTTCTGCCTTCTCCATTTGGTACGAAGAAGAATTCACAGTTAGGATGGAAGCCTTTGACAATTTCATATTCAGGGCCTTCCAGTCTTGTTGTTTAAGTTGTTAGTGATCCCTTGCTTTTGCCAGAACCAGTCCCTACAGAAATTGCCCATGTCACCAGTCTTGCGCGAGTAACCTAGTTCACTAGAGGAGGTTAAAGGGTTGGACGCAAGAGCAGAAGCCCCAGTGTATTTATGGGACATTCAGATCAATATAGAAGGATGTACTATGCAGGTTCTAAGTGTAACAGGGTCCCTGTCTTCAGTGAGTGGCTTCTATCAATTTTGCCTTAGGTTCACCGTGGGAATATTACTCCATGGCCGATGTCTTCATCCACCGAAGACTGTACTGATCGTCATGAACATAACAACAACCATAATGTAGCTCTATTAGGAATTGATCAGACAGACAGTCTTGGGACTTGCGTCAGCATTCCGTCCAACCGTATATACAGCTAAAGCAATATGTCATTTGAAAGCTTTGGAGCAGCGATGCTTGTAGACTGATCACTCTGGTTGGTGTATAGAGATGGAGGAGGAAGAGGCAATTGAGACGATCCAGAAGCTCTTGGAGTTCCAGATGAACCTGCTGGTGGTGGAGGAAGAGGTGGCTGATGAGGTGGAGACCCAGGTGATGTTTTCGGTGAATCACGTCTCTTTTTCTTCTTTCTTCGTGCTTCAGCCAAATCAGTTAGGAGTTGTTCAGTGTGATCACGGGCCATTGACTTCTCCAGAGCTTTGTACAACATCTTGTGATCTTCATGAGCTTGGTAGGAATTAGATTCCCACATGCGATGGTGAGAATCTCTTTCATGTCGGCTTCTGGCAAGTCTCTAAAGTGATCCCTGAGAGGAGCTTGAATAGCCCAGTCAACAGCATCAGTATCGATTTCATCCACCGCTTTGCTCACCTGATGAGGGATATTAAGATTATCTCGTTTGTACAATATAGACCCTTGTTTGTCTAATCTTTCCTCCAGGGCTTGGTTTGCCTCCACCATATCCGCCATATGTTGTTCAAGTTCACCAATGCACTTGATTAAGATTGAATTTGAGGAGCCTTGTTGTGGTTGAGGTGGTATTGGTGGTAGAGTTGTTGTTGTCGTTGTTGTTGTTGATGTTTGCGTTGCTGTGTTTGTTGGTAGTGGTGTCTTTGAACCCGCTAATGGGAGACAGGTTGAGAGACTGTGAGAACAATAACCGGAGTGGTTATTAGAGGAACTGACGAGGTGTCCTGATGTATGGGAACCGTGACCATAGAATGAACCTCTGCTTCAATATTAGTTTTCTTAGGTTCGTCTTCCTGTGACTTCTCCGAAAGGAACTGATTGGTGAAGCAAGTTCCGTGTCAAAGATTTGTAGAGAAGACAGCAGTTCCAGCAGCATGGCAGGTTCCTCAGTCTTACTTTCACCTTCAGTTGGGAGTTAGAGGTTCTCCTAAAACAATGATAAGCCGTTGTAGTAAATTCTTCATCCATATTCTCTAGGTTGGTTGAAGTGAGTGTCAGAGGCCTCAAGGATTCATGTTGTTCAAGGTCTTGGTCCTAATCTAAGAACAAATAGACTTAATGGAAGGTATAGACGCTGCAACATCATTAGTTTTGGTCCGAGCCAGGCCTCATCTTGCTCACACAGGTTTGGTCCAGCCCTGCCTTCATTCTTGAACTCTAGCATCAAACCCTGGGTACTATCTTTAAATCAGAATCCGTCTCACGTCTGTCAGCCCAAGTTCAGCATATAAGGAAGAAGATTCATCATGACCAGTGGGTTCAGTTTGTGTAGAAGTGTGCCTCTGAAAGATTACTGATCTGCAGGGCTCCTTTTCTTTGGTGTCTGAAGGGTAAGTAGATCAAGGGCAACTATGTTCATCACTGACTTTCCACTTTGAAAACCCTTCCTTAACCTCTGGAAGCGTTGAAAATTTTCTAATGATTCAGGTTTTCCCTGATCACCACCGTGGAAGTGGACCCTGACGAGCACGAGTGAAAATTCCTTTAAGCTTTCTTCCACTGCCTTTTGCAGGTAAATCAACCGCTATCATCACCAACCTAGGTTCAATCTCTCTGGAACACCTTCGTCAACAAATTCATCTACCAACAGAAGAGAGCTCTTCTTCGTTCGCTTCTTCACCACCTTACCAGCTTTGGATCGTTTGGCTGGAGATGGCGCATTAGATGTCTCTGTAACCAGCTTTCATTTTTTCCCTAAGTCTTGGCAGGTGCAGGATTAGGTTTCTTGGTTGCTGCTTTAGGTGCTAGGGGCTTAGATTGCTTGGATGCTTTGGGTTTGGTAGCCTTATAGGTTTTAGGAAGCAGAGAGTCAGGATCATCAACTTCTTCACCAGTAAGATATCTTTGATGGTTAGCTACTTTTCCAGATAAGCATTGTAGTATTGTTCACCTCGAATGTCATCAGTGATGAGATCATTCGGAATAGGCATCCCAAAGACTTCCCGTTTGGTTCCCTTAGCACTAAACTTGAGATATCCAAGAACAGGCTCTTCATTAGGCAAATGAATTGGTGAACCTGGTCTCGGGTGGAACTTGTGCTTGCGTTGTAGGTAAACGATGATCAGCTTGGTGAACCTAAAACTCGGGATTACAATAAGGGTGGTTTTCTTCTTTCCCTGAGTATGTTGTGTTAGATTCTTTTTGTCTTCAGTGAAAGTATGGATGGATTGGGTGAATTCTTCCTACATCCTTTCTGCATAATTAATATGGGCTCGATTGATGACGCCCCAAAGGATCTGCAACACTGGAGCTCTTGGTCTTTCAAACCCTGAAGTCTTTCCCGTAAGGCATAACTTAATTATTGTTGTAAGTGCTCTCCACAGTTGAAACATGTCATTAGTTACGACATCAGATGAGTGTCTGACAGCTTTCGGGTAACCCCAGATCATTGACAAATTTGATAAGAGCATCCGGAGTTAGAGGGGAAGAAAATGCATTGTTGCTGTCAACTGGTGTGATCTGAAGGGCGTCTCTGAGGGTGTCTTTGGTGAGATCGAACTATTGCTCATCTAGCTGACACTTGTACCCCCTGGCGGTTTTGTCATATCGAATAGTGTCCCAAAACTACTGAATATAGATTGCTGGAATTGTTGAGGAAGCAGTGAAAGCTCTAAAGAAGTTGGTGTGCTTCAGAATGTCTACCACAATCTTGTAGATTGGATTGCTTTGCGACCTTTTAACATCCAGATAGCAGTTGCTTTTTCCTACAGGAACCCATCTAATGCGAGGCAGGATTTGATCATCAGTACGAGTGGGTGGTGCCATAGCAGGTGCTTGTTCAGCAGTAGCATCAACATTAACATCAGCCATTGTATCTGCACAATCACATTCACAGAAAGGCATACATACATGAGGAGATGTTAGACGTGAGCAGATGCTCAGGAGTTAATCAGTTATGGACTAAATCCAAGAAAAGGACACTTTGATCATATTTAAAGTGGTTATTAACAGATTTGGTCAACTCTTGAGTCAACGGAAGTTAACTCATGGAAGAGAAGGCAAAAACGCAATGACCAAATCACAATGACCAAATCGCAATTGTCACGTGGTACTAGACAAGACGCAAGGGTTAAAGCACACTAGGCAAAACGCAATGGGACAAAACGCAGGCACCAAAACGCAAGACACAAGACGCAGTAGGTCAGCCAAGCAAAACGCATACCATCAAAAAGCAATGAATATTTTATTAAAAATAATCAAAAGCATGCAAAAGCCAAAACGCAGTGACCATGTTTATTAGAATAATCAAAACGCAATAGGCAAAACGCAATGCACACAAAACGCAACACCCAAAACGCAGAGAATATATTAATAAAACATAGACAAAACACAAAGGCAAGTCGCAGTAGACAACAAGCAATCAGGCAAAAAGCAATTAAACAAAACGCAGGAATATTTTATTCAAATATAATCAAAACGCAATATTTTGAAATTTTTTGAAAAAAGTAGGTCCTACATTTATACTAATGAGGGTCTTCAATCACAAAACGCAATTGGTTGCGTTTTGACCTGCTTTGCATAATATTACAATCAAAACGCAAGAGCATATTGAAACTCAAAACGCAACGGCATATATTGGGCAAAACGCAACAAAGGGATTCCACACAAAACGCAATCAAGCACTTTATACAAAATGCAACCAAGAAGGTTTTAAATCTCAGATTCCAACTAACACACTAAGGCATTTCTAGGCAATCCAAACTCACGAATACGACAACCAATAACATTCTAAAACATTTACTTAAACAACAAGCAATAAACAACAACACACGACGAAAAAAACCCAATCGACAAATCCAAGGACAAACACATGATGAGAGGGGAGGCCAATTAAACACATAACGAAGCATCAATAACACATTATGAAGGTAACCCAACAATTAGATCATAAGATTACACACTAACCAAGATTAAGATGATGAAAATCTACAAAGATCTACAAAACACATACAATAAAGGATTTCAGGCTACGATATTGAAGATAATGCTAGATTAGATGTTATAAAACATTAAATACTGTGAGTCCCAAAATGAATAGATCTCTGCAGCCTATTAAGGATGATAGCCAAGATGTATAAATACAGTTTGACTATATAGAAACACTGACTATGAATACTATGTGCTAATGCGGAATCTTAACACAAGTACTAAGAAGAACAATGAAAAACTAAATAATGATTTCTATTAATTTGCTTTGAGTGATTACAGATTACTAACTATGAGATATGATTTGTATGAGATATATTGAGATCTTCTCTCTAACTATGCCAAGAGGGATCCTTTTATAGACCAAGGATAAACCCTAACAGGCTTACAAAACGCGTAAAAGATAATACATATCTTTTCCTAAAATATCTCATACATATCTCTTAAACGGTACTAACTAATTTCTACTATCGGTACTAACTAACTGATCAGTACTTAACATTTTGTACTGTCAGTACTAACTATAACTATCAGTACTAACTATCAATATTGTCGGTACTAAGTTAGGAAAACATAATTCCCAACAATCCTCCCTTAAACATGAACGTTGAACTCTTTTAACTTCATGTTTCTTCAGATTTATCTTCTTAAGCTCATAGAGGATGTATCCAAACACTTTAACATTTCTTGATCTTTTACACACTATCCATTTTCAGCAGCAACTTTGTCTTCTCAGCAACACAGCAACATCTTTTCAGCAATAATCCAACTAAGTTGGCTTTGTAGTTTTTG
>BQNB010117958.1:0-19571 GCA_026074375.1 Tanacetum coccineum
ACTGAATGATTTCACCATTTCGATACTCAGGTTAATATCATCTTATTTTGTATAATATATCTTGTACATTATTATAAATATGTAGTATATCTTTAGGTGTTAAGTGTCAATGTATAAAGTTTTTCAAGAGTTTTTCGTTAAACTCAAAATATTTCAAAATTTTTATATTTGACACTCACACGTACCCTCCTAGATTAAGGGGGAGCATTAATATGTTCTCTATTTGACTTGTGAATAATCAACACATTTTTCTCCCATTTTTCTAATATATTTGAATCCATTGATATCCAAAATATCAAAGGATTTGAAATTTTTGGTAAGGGGAGAAAATGTGATTTAAATATGAAAACTGATAAAAATGTGACTTTGTAGACTCATATGTATACTCCATCCTTCTTGTGCTAAACATTTTCGTTTATCGATGCACATGTTGAGGGGGGCGTTTTTTAATAGCAAAAACAGTTGTGGTACAAAAAGCTTTGATATTTATATCACAAGTACCTGATTGAGTTTTTCAATTGGTTTTATGGCAAGGTAAACAGTACAAAAAATACCGACCATGTATTTACTTTTATCGGAGTTATAAGGTTGGTAAGGTTAGGTATTAGTTCCCATGATCCAGCCAGAACCGAAGGGATCTACCCAGGGACAATCTACTAGTTAGTGTAGAAGTCCTTAGGTATGACATAAAAAAGGAGTAAAAGTGAGAATAAGGGAATAGTGCCGACTAAGATGGAGCTAGTAGTGGAACAAACCCAACAAGGTACTAGTCATGAAGTCTCGGTAAGCACTGAAGGGGTTGAAGAATGAAAAAGAATTGTAAGGATAAAGGGTGAAAAGAAATAACCCCTCTATAAACTTAGGTAGAAATCAGGTCAATACATCTGCTGTCAGAATCACAATGATGATTTTTGACATTTAAGAAAGCCATCATGGACCCAGTGATGCAATGCACAACCCTCCCTAGCCACTCAGAATCTCTCAAAAGATTTCTGGTTCATTTCTCACGGAGACTAAACATGTTATATATTGACTTTCTTACTTCGAGTTAGTTGATATTGAAAAGGTGGCAGTCCGCTCCAGCCTCCGATCACTAAAACCAAAATGTACAATTGAGTCTAGAGCCAAGAGATCATCAATTAATCTTATTAGGACACTATTCCATGTTTACTTGTCATTCACACAATGTAAAAACATGGATTATCATAAGAGTCCTACGCATTATCCTTGTGCTATTGCCAGAACATCCGAGTGATACTTAAGTATTCACAATGAAGATGGAAATCCTGCTTGAGCCAACATCAAACAAGCTCATGGTAGATGACTTGTGAGATCCTAAATGGATCAAACTTATGACAACTGGAAAGAAACGATGGTGCGATTCTACATGAATCAAACTTGTTCTAGTATACGAATTGACGATTGCTGATCTTTTACAAACGCTTAAAACTCTCGATGTGTTGCAAAAACATTTTTACAAGTAACACGTCGATTGATTTTTAAATCAATTTTCTCTTTATTGCTAACTGTTTTATTACAGGTTCATATAAAGATGGAGATGGAGATGGAGATACCTTGTACCAGCAGAGTCAAGTTTATAACCGCATGCTCATACTCGACCAACACCTATGTAAAAATCATGAAAGTTCAAGTAAAGGTTTCAGTGCTTTCGCAAACTCTGATATTAACTTCTTCTTCAGCATGTCAAAGTGATGAAGTTATGATGGAATGAAGAATTACAAACACAATATCAAGCTTTCAAGATTGCAACAAGTGTGAGCATGTTAGTCCGATTATCACAAGTACACAAGATGGAGAAGGATCACAAGATGATGATCAGAGATTACGTTTAGCTGATGATCTCAAGAAAGCTCAAGATCACATTCAATGACAATATTAAAGAAACAAGTTCAAGCCAGAAGTTAAAGAACACTACATCAAAGTACAAGATATCAAATGAAGAATCAAAGACTACGAGCTGTATACAAGACCAATCTGAAGATTGCTGAGCTTAAATTTTTGTATTCTAGGATAACCTCCCTTAGAGGGAGATTGTTAGATATTAGAAAAAGACTCGGTCACCTCGTGTATTTTATCGTTTATAATAGATCGTAGTTAATCATTTAATGTATAACATTCGGTAATAGGGCGGGTACTCAATGTGTAAGCCCATGTACTAGGCCATTAGGCCGGTTCTTTATAAACATATATAAGCCTCTTACATCTTATAGAAGAGGTGGTTAGTCATTTTATACACACATACTTTCTCTCTCTAGAGGAATGTACATTTTATTTGTTTCTCTCTCTAGCATTCGACTAATCCACTAACCATTCAATTGTGTAATGATATCCAATATCCTACAATTACAAACCAAAAAGACTTTAATAAGAAATCAATGTTTAGAACAAATAAACATAGAGGTCAACTTTTATTTAATAGTAAGTTAAAAAAAGATATGGAACAAAACATAATTCCATTCATAACTTGTGAAGTACTTCCTTGTAAACAACATTTGTTGTTTTATTTGTGTAGATTCAGTCGTTGTCACAACATAAAACCTGATAAGGTGTCATTTTATACACTATTTCAGGGTCATTTAACCCCCATAAATCATGCAAATATGCCCAGATTATGTGCTTAAAACCCTATTGCTACCTTGGATCCATGTTTTCATTCAAGTAAGATTATTTATCATTAATCATTCAATATGTCTATGTGTTGAGTGATTGATTTATCTTCTTGTTTCTTTTATAACATGCGAGGCTAAACCATCCTTTGTATTTGATTATAATTGCATGAAAGTCGGATTGTAGATCCTTTTACTATTACTTCTTGTTGATGAATGTGCGCATTAGGCCTTAGAAAAATAGCTTTTGTCTGTATCACTGTTGACACATCTAGGGAAACGTGGGTGCGTAGAAAAGATACCATATGGTAACAGTCTTCACACTACCTTGCCCCTTATATGGTTGATCCCTCTTAAGGTATTTCACATGCATTTAATATACTCTTAGAGGCCTTGTAATAGTCTTCATACTACACACATGATTAATTATAAGCTAGTTATATTAATCATGTAAGACAGAATAAGATTAACCATAAGTGAAAACAATCTTTTCAAATCTTCCCAAATCTAGAAAATCTTTCCTTATTGGTGATAAGAAATATTTTCTTCTAGAAGAATTGATTAAACTAGTTTTAATAAGTACAAAACAATAATTTGTATAGATTTGGGGTTAATCACAAAATGACAAATTTTGTCCCAGCTCCACCCACGGATCCACCAAAAACACTAGATAGATCCAGGAGATGGGGGATCCGTAGGTCGCACGTCTTGTTCCCCTAGGACAGATTTGAATTTCAAATGGTTGCCTATAAATAGCAACCTTAAGTCTTCATTTTTAACAACTCTTGACAAATATTTTTCATATACATCTTTTATCTCTTATATTCTTTGATCATTATACTTGTTATATAATCTATTACAAGTGATCAACTCATTCCACTCTTTAGTGAAGAGCACTTACGAAGACGTCAAGCTTCAAGTGTTAATAGTTTAGTTGTGTCATCACGTTTGTGATAATCATTCAACTTGTATATCTTGTGTTGTGTGTTGTGTATATCATATGTGTATGATAGGTTAATATTTAGGCCACAAAATACATAGTGTGTTGGGTTGGTTCTATCTCGAAGTAGAACTCGATAGCTTAGTACCGAAAAAAGTGTAAGCGACGTGCACGGTTTTCTCCGCCTAAAGGGAGCTTGTTGGCATAGTGAAGATAACTCTCAAGTTGGGTACTTAGGGAGTGGAGTAGGGCGACGAGGAGCTTCGTAGCCGAACCAATATAAATCATTGTGTCATCGGTTTGAGCTTTCTTATCTTTACTTGTTCATATTTTGTAGATTACTTATTTACTTATTGCATCGCTATCATATACACTTGTGTATACCTCTTGAGTTCACATAAGTCGACAATCTAAGTTTTATTTTAAAATGGTAAAAACTATTCAACCCCCCTTCTAGTTTCTACAATTGGTATCAGAAGCCAAGGTCACGTAAGATCTTTAATGTATATTGTACATTAAAGATTAAATCGATCTATGGATTCAAATAAATATCTAGAAGGGCAATCTATGCAAAGACCATCATTTTTTTGAAAGTGATCATTTTATATATTGGAAAAATAGATTTGAAACTTATATGAAAGCAAAAGATTTAGATCTTTGGCATATTATCTTGAATGGTGATTTTCCACCGTTTGCCAAAAATGAAGTTACCCAAATTTTAGAGGTTGTTCCTTTTGAAGAACAATCCGATGATCTTAAAAAGAAACTTTCTAAAAATAATGAAGCTAAAATGGTTCTTTATAATGCTTTACCTAAAAAGGAATACGAAAGAATTTTTATGTGTAAAACGGCTAAAGATATTTGGCAATCGTTGTTAATCACACATCAAGGTAATAGCCAAGTAAAGGATAATAAAATTGATCTTCTTGTTCAACAATATGAACAATTTACTATCCTTGAAGAAGAATCTATTGATAGCGGTTTTGCTAGATTTAACACTATTATTACTAATCTTAAAGCTCTTGATGAAGGTTTCTCTAGCAAGAACTATGCTAGAAATTTTCTTAGGGCTTTACAACCTAAATGGAGAGAAAAGGTCATGGCGATTGAAGAATCGAAAGATTTGTCATCACTAGCTCTAGACGAGCTTATCGGCAATCTAAAAGTACATAAAGTAGTCATGGAAAAAGATTCTGAAATTTATAAAGGCAAAAAGGAAAGAATTAAGTCCATCGCCTTGAAAGCTAAGAAAGAGTCTAATGATGATGAAACTTCGACATCCGGAAGCGATGACGAAGAATATGCTATGGCCGTAAGGAACTTTAAATAGATCTTTAGAAAAAAGGGTAAATTTGTTCGGCAACCTAGAGAAGAAAGAAAGTCATTCCGATAAAGAGATGAGAAGAAAGGAAAGAGTGAATGGAAATGTTTTAGATGCGGTGATCCAAGTCATCTCATTGGCGATTGTCCAAAAACATCTCGCAACAAAGATCAAAAGACTTTCATTGGAGGTTCTTGGAGCGATAGCGAGAATGACGCCGAAGACAAAACCAATGACAAAACTTGTCTCATAGCTCAATCGTCAAATGAGGTAACTCTTAAATCTTCTTGCTATAGTGATAATGCATCTTTTCTTGATAATGATAATATGCAAATTGAATACGATAGCTTATGTGAAATTAGCTTAAAAATCATTAACAAAAATAAATTTTTAAAAACTAAAAGAGATCTTTTAGAAAAAGAAATTTTAGAATTAAACAAGAAAATTAAGAAACTTGATAGAAGAAAAGAAATTGAAATGGCGTGTAAGTCGTGTGATGAACTTAAATTGGAAAACGCCAAACTTAAAGAAACTCAAGTTAAATTTGTTAAATTTGATAAAGGTGCTAATTCACTAAAAAAAATGTTAAACAATCAAAAGTCACCTAGTTGCAAAATAGGTCTAGGATTTGATAGCGATAAAACGTCAACAAGCAAAACTAAAACAATGAGTTTCTTTCGATCGTTCGCTGAAAAAATGACGGACGTATCCACCATTAAAGGGCACAGATCCACCTTACCTAGATCCGTAAGTCGCAAAGATAGCAAAAAAGGGACAGAACACGTTTTTAGTCCACTTATGTCTTCTAGATCGAATTTTGTTAACACTAGGAAGAAACTAATACATAATAGAATTGATGAGTCAAAGAAACCGTCTTTAAAACCAACACTCAAAAGCGGTATAGGTTATGTCAAAACCAAGTCTGGATCAAAAACACCTCCACCTAGGAGAAAATTTTCTTCTTAACTAAGATACAACACACCTCAATCTAGGAGAAACTCTAGACAACTAATTCATCAAAACTTCTATCCTATGAATTGGAACAACCAAGAAAATCAAAGCTTTGTACATATGGGAAATTGTATCCCATTTCAATATCCCAATCAATTGCAACAAATGCCAGGGATGTACAACACTAACATTTTCAGACCTATGAGATATTAGGGACCAAACACTTAAATTTGTTTTTGTTGAAATAGGTATGCTTGAGAACATGCTTAGAACCGGATGAGTAGATCAAAGATAGTGGTTGCTCCAAACATATGACCAGTAACAAGAGTTTATTCTCTACCTACAAAGCATACGACGGAGGTAATGTTGTTTGTGGAAGTAACTCAAAAGGAAAGATCATAGGCAAAGGTATGATCTCTAATGACCCTCTCACTATATCTAATGTAGAACACGTAGATAAGTGTCAAGTATTATTCACCGAAGATGGTAGTGAAATAATTAAAGATGGTAAAATTATAGGAAACGAGATTAGGAAAAATGGTTTGTACGTAATGAAATTAGGAAATAAGTCTCAAGACAAATTATGTCTCGCCACGGTAGTGGATAACTCTACCTTATGGCATAGAAGACTTGGTCACGCAAATATGCGTTTAATTCAATCGTTGTCATCTAAAGAATTAGTTAGAAACTTACCTAAACTAAAATATGATAAACATTTTTGTGATGCTTGTAAAATTGGGAAGCAAGCTCATACAAGTCATAAAGCTAAAAATATGGTTTCCACTAAAAGATGTTTAGAACTATTACATATGGACTTATTTGGTCCATCGGCAATTAAAAGCTATGGAGGTAATTTATACACCTTAGTTGTAGTAGATGATTATTCTAGGTATACATGGACTAGATTTCTAAAGACTAAAAATGAAGCCTTTGAGAAATTTGAAATATTAAGTAGGAAAATTCAAAACCAACTAGGTAGTTCTATAATAGCCATTAGAACGGATCATGGTCGGGAATTTGATAATGAAGTACAATTCGGAGCTTATTGTGATGCACTAGGCATTACTCATAACTTCTCGGCTCCACGTACTCCACAATCAAATGGGGTAGTAGAAAGAAAGAATAGGACCTTACAAGAGATGTCTAGGACCATGCTTAATGAACAATCCATTCCACAAAATTTTTGGTGTAATGCCATTGATACGTCAACTTATATATTAAATAGAATATTAATTCGACCAATACTAGGAAAAACTCCTTATGAAATATTTAGAGGTAGGAAACCTTCTTTGGAATATTTTAAAGTATTTGGAAGCAAGTGCTTCATCTTGAATACTAAAGACCATCTAACCAAGTTTGACCCAAAGTCATACAAAGGTGTTTTTCTAGGATATTCTCAAAATAGCAAAGCTTATGTGGTATTAAATAAACACACAATGAAAGTCGAAGAATCACTCAATGTGACATTCAATGAAAGTCCTCCTCCTACCAAATTATCACCATTGGTTGACGATGATGTTGGTGAAGAAGAAGCCATTAAAAAGAATACCAAAATAGCAAATACTAATAATGAAGAATATGAGTCGATAGAAGTTGACGAAATCGTTAACATTAAGGAGTCTAAAAATCATCCACTAGATCAAGTCATAGGAAATCTTAATCAAAGAACTTTAAGATCTCAAGCCCAAAATCATAGTAATTTCTTTTGTTTTATATCTACAATACAACCCAAAAATGTCAATGAGGCATTAAAAGATGAAAGTTGGGTTGTAGCTATGCAAGAAGAACTAAATCAATTTTTAGTTAATGACATTTGGGAATTAGTCCCTTTACCTATAAGTCAATCCGTCATAGGAACAAAATGTGTCTATAGAAATAAATTAGATGAAAATGGTATTGTATCTAGAAACAAGGCTAGATTGGTAGCACAAGGTTATAATCAACAAGAAGGTATAGATTACGATGAAACATATGCTCTGGTAGCTAGGCTAGAGTCAATTAGAATACTTCTTGCTATTGCTAGTGCAAATGATTTTAAATTATATCAAATAGATGTAAAAAGTGCTTTTCTAAATGGTTTTATAAACGAAGAGGTTTAGGTCGCTCAACCTTCTGTGGTTCATTGATTTTTAAAAACCAAACTATGTTTATAAACATAAAAAGGCTTTATATGGTCTTAAGCAAGCTTCTAAAGCTTGGTATGATAGACTAAAATATTTTTGATTAAACACGAGTATTCAATGGGAATGGTCGATAACATACTTTTTACTAAGAAATCAAAGTCACATCTTATTATTGTTTAAATATATGTCGACGACATTATATTTGGTTCCACGTGTCAAAACTTGTGTGATGATTTTGCAAAAATCATGCACGATGAGTTTGAGATGAGTATGATGGGTGAGTTGAACTTCTTCTTGGGTCTTCAAATCAAACAAATGAAAGATGGAATATTTTTCAATCAATCCACATACATTAAGGAGATGTTAAAGAAGTTCAGGTTTGAAGATTCTAAACCAACCAAGACATCGATGACAACAGAGATCAAGCTCACTAAGGACGATGAAGCCGACTTCGTGGATAGCTCTAAATATCGAGGTATGATTGGTAGTTTATTCTATTTAACTGCAAGTAGGCCCGATATTATGTTTAGTGTTTGCTAATGTGCTCGTTTCTATGAAAATCCTAAGTCTACCCATTTAGAAGCCGTTAAGCGTATATTTAGGTATATTAGAGGAACTAGTCACTTAGGATTATGGTATTTGAAAGGAACCGGAATAGAAACTGTATTTTATGCCGACTCCGACCACGCAAGCGATTACTTTGATCACAAAAGCACTACTGGCGTTTGTACGTTCATGCGATGTGGTTTAACATCTTGGTTCGCTTAGAAACAAACGACCCTTGCGATCTCCACGACCAAATCTGAATACGTCTCCGCCAGAAAGGCATGTCAACAAGCACTATGGATGAAACAAGCTCTCATCAACTATGGCATACACCTTGACGATGTTTCGATTATGTGCGAAAATAAAGGTGCTACCGACTTAAGTAAAACCCCCGTACAACACTCTAGAACTAAACATATAGAAATTCGTCACCACTTTCTACGCGATAACGTCCAAAAGGGCAATATCTCTATCGTGAAAGTTTCATCCAAAGACAATATAGCCGATATATTTACTAAGCCTTTAAAACGTGAAGTATTTAATTATTTAAGATTCAGATTAGGAATGATGGAACTTATCATGGATAGTGATCCTTCATCATCCCAAAAATAATCGTAAGTGGAAACTCTAATGAAGTAATTATTCATTATTTAAAAGATGTTAATTTTAATTACAAGTTCCAATTACAAAACTTCCGATCATGAACATAATCGAGATTAGAATTTTACTAGATAATGAAAATATCAATAAAATGACCATAGATATCTTCAAAATCTACATGTATGGTCAATACATGAAAATTATGAAATTGATTAAAAAAGACGAAAAGAACAATCATCGAATTGCAACTCACACTTGTGTTGACGATGCTTTGTTAAATCAAAATGTTCATAAATGATTGTGTTATTAGTAATGGTCAAACTTATTCTAAAGGATAACACACTCCTAGTAGGATCGACTACGTTGAAATTCCATCAGGAAATTCACGACAAGTTGCACGGTTCACTCAAAACTTAGATGTCGACTCTGAAAATTATATCACATACCCCTAATAGTATATATAACACATTCCAATTGCCAAAAACATAACACCTTATCTCAATTTGCTCAAAAATCAACTCTGTCTGAATTTTTGGAAAATTATGGACCACAAATCCACCATAAGGAGATCCATGCGTTATTTAGGTAGATTCGTGTGTCACAGATCACGAGTAAATAACTGATTTTAAATAATTTGGGACCACAACAAGCATTAAACAAACATACTCACGAACTCATACACCAAAACCCTCAAACAAACATAACTCTAATCGGTAGTTAGATCAACTAATCTACAAGATCATTAACAAATCATCGATCTATAACAACTATTGTAAGTGATTTCATCTTATTTTCTATTTAATTTATTATCTAGGGTTTTGATTTTGATCAAATCACATAATTTGGGGCTTTCAATTTTGCTTGTTATTTTCGTACAATTAGAACTAAGATATAACAATGTATAACTACTTTGATACTCAAAAACCATAATTGAAGCGATTCGCCAAGATTCAATTTTCGACAAAAACCCTAAGTTATGATTTTCACTTCTAGGATGTTTTTAAAACAAGGGTTGTTTAACTACATTGTTAATACAACGCAAAAACGTTTTTTTTCTTATCTCATGAATGTATTTACGAGATGCTTAATTTATAAGTAATTTTCATTCTATTCATCATGAGAAATATCAAACATAGGTTATGCATAAAGGTTTGCTTATTATTATTACTATTACTATTTTCATTTTGTTAGATACAAGCAAACCGCACACCCACATCAAACTTATATAAACACACTTACATTGAAAATTTTCACTTATTGAGTCATTGTCATTTATTTATAGGTGAAATCACAACATAAATGGACTACAAACGTACTAAAGAGTATCTACCTAGAGTCCATCGTACTAAACAAATGGATGAAGAACCTAGGGAGTCTTACCTCATTCTCGAAAAGTGTCTCTTCCATGAAGGAAGAATCGTTACTCCACCCTTCATTGCCGAAAACAACATGCTCCCTTTCTTTCAAGCTATAGGTCTCGAGCCTTTTCTCACTCTTAATGAACCCGTATGTCCTAGATTTGTTGTTGAATTTTATCATAGCCTAGAAGTCAAAATAAATAAGGAAGATATTCCTTATATTAAGTTCAAGCTTGGTCAATTCACCTTTATGCTAACTAGAGAAGCAAAAATGATTATGCTTGCCTTATGACTATATGCTCTTGTGGTATGTGATAACTTGCATCTTGTTGAGATCTTGATGAAATGAAAACTTTGATGTATGTTGAAACTTTGTACCCACTAGATGTTATTGTGGGTTATGGATATTGTTATCGTAGGTTTTATGACATTTGGTAGAAGACAATGATGCTTGCATGATAATTTGTTTTGTGTTTTGGGGGAACAAAATAATGTTCTGGTCATTTTTGGTGATATTTGCGACCCACGGATCCACTATATGGTAGATTCGTCTGTTGCTTTGGTGGATCTGTGGCTCATCCAGGCCAGGAGCCAAAATTTGAATTTTCTTGATTTTTAACTTTTTCTACTTTATCTTATAACCATGCTATATGATACTATGTGGGATCTTAAACCTTAGGATATAACATGTTCTCCATATAATCCAAGAACCATTATACAATTCATATCACCACTTTGTTCTTATAATCATCACCCTCAAACATCATTTTCCTCACATTTTCACCACATTTCTTACATACAACCTTGCTAGTTCATAGCTATGACTAGTTCATCCAAAACAAATTCACCAAACTTCAAAAGAAAAACTACAAGAATGAGTGTCAAGTATCCAAACTATGTTAACCTCACATTCTCAAGTGAAGAACAACCAAATGAGATAACTCCTTCACCACCTCCTAGAAAGAAATCACTTTTACCACCTCAAGATCCATCAAAATCAATCTCTAGCAAAAGCATACCCTACACCTCTTCATCATCACCAAGTGAGTCTCCAACACCAACCCATGGTACACCACCACCTAAACTTTGTTTTGTCATTCCGATAAAACTTAAACCTTAAGAACTTCCTCCACTTCAAGTGTCACCAAATGATCCTTATGTTTAAACCATAGATAATTGGCCATCGGGCCCCTCTAATCCATCTCCACCACTATGTGTCTCTAGACCACCTCCCAGTTATCCAAATCCACCACCCGGATTTGAACCATTACCATCAATCTAACCTTTGTTTGTCAACATTAACAACAATACACCTCTCATCAACAACAATGCACCTCCACTAGAAAACATTTACCATCCACTACTAAATCTTGGAAATCAAGATTTTCCTAATCCTCTAAACATTTTGGATTTTGTTCATCTAAATGACATGCCTCACCTCCACAACATGTTTTGTCAATGTTGTAGCACCACAAGGCATGAAATCCAAATGCTCTAAAACTGTGTCAACTACATGTTCTCCTACATTCGACACCACCTCGACCCTTCATCACACCCACCTTACTTTCCGCATTAGCCGCATAATCACCTCACCTCACCCCTCGGATTATATGGGAAAATGTTATCTATCCCAAGATTTAGGATTTTTAATTGTTTAAGCTTATCATGTAATGGCTTTTACACCAAATTTTATGTTTTATCCCGTATAATGGATTTAACATTATCTTTATTTGTTGTGTTGATGATGGATGTTTATTGCATAAAATGTATATGTGTGCATTTGTGATTGTCATATATATATTTGCTTGTCTACTCACTTTGTTTTGTAGAAACGCATCCATAGCTCGATTACTTAGTGCCTCAAGCAAGGGGGAGTATACACCAAGGAGGATCACTTGCAATTTTGTCATTATTTTTTACTTTGCATTTGTAACCATGTGACTTACCATTCGTCAAAAACAAGACTTGCAAGATTCGCCTTTACAACACTTTTTACTTCGACTAAAAGGGAGAGAAGATATGTAAACTCATCTACTATATACTTATTTAGTAACTTTTAAATAAGCATGAGTTTATATTTTGTCATCATCAAAAAGGGGGAGATTGTTAATACAAATATTGGCGCAAAAACGATATTTATATTTAATGATCTTCGTGTTTTGATAATAACAAATATAATGTGATACTACGTAAAAGTTTACGTAAACAAGTTATTTAGTCGAAAGTTTACTTGACGCCGACAAATCACTTAAGGTATGAATATGGAATTATTAAACATAGTTAATGATCAAAGAAAAATAATCTTTCTAAATCTTCCCAAATCTAGAAAATCTTTTCTTATTGGTGATAAGAAATATTTTCTTTAGAAGAATCCATTAAACTAGTTTTAATAAGTACAAAACAATATTTTGTATAGATTTGGAGTTAATCATAAAATGACAAATTTTGTCCCAGCTCCACCCAAGGATCCACCAAAAACACTAGACAGATCCAGGAGATAGGGGATTCGTGGGTCGCACGTCTTGTTCCCCTATGACAGATTTGAATTTCAAAAGGTTGCCTATAAATACCAACCTCATTCTTTCATTTTAAACAACTCTTGACAAATATTTTTCTCACATATATTTTATCTTTTATATATTCTTTGATCATTATACTTGTTACATAATCCATTACAAGTGATCAACTCATTCCACTCTTTAGTGAAGAACACTTACGAAGACGTCAAGCTTCAAGTTTTAATAGTTTAAGTCGTGTCATCACGATTGTGATAATCATTCATCTTGTATATATTGTGTTGTGTGTTATGTATATCATATGTGTATGATAGGTTAGTATTTAGGCCACAAAATACATAGTGTGTTAGATTGGTTCTATCTCGAAGTAGAACTCGGTATTTAGCTTTGTACCAGAAAAAGTGTAAGCGACGTGTACGGGTTTCTCCGCCTAAAGGGAGATTGTTGACATAGTGAAGATAACTCTCAAGTTAGGTACTTAGGGAGTAGAGTAGGGCGAAGAGGAACTTCGTAGCCGAACCACTATAAATCATTGTGTCATCGGTTTGATCTTTCTTATCTTTAATTTTTCATACTTCGTAGATTACTTATTTACTTATTGTATCGCTATCATATACACTTTTGTATATCTCTTGAGTTCACATAAGTTAACAATCTAAGTTTTAACTTAAAAACGGTAAAAACTATTCAACCCCCATTCTAGTTTCCATAATTAGTATCAAAAGCCAAGGTCACCCAAGATCTTTAACATATATTGTACATTAAAGCTTGAATCGATCTATGGATTCGGATAAATATTTAGAAGGGCAATGCTGCATTAGAACCACTCTTTTGAAAGTGATCATTTTATATATTGGAAAAATAGATTTGAAACTTATGTGAAAGCAAAAGATTTCGATCTTTGGCATATTATCTTGAATGGTGATTTTCCACCGGTTGCCAAAAATAAAGTTACCCAAGTTTTAGAGGTTGTTCCCTTTGAAGAACAATTCGACGATCTTAAAAAGAAACTTGCTAAAATAATGAAGCTAAAATGGTTCTTTATAATGCTTTACCTAAAAAGGAATACAGAAGATTTTTTATGTGTAAAACAGATAAAGATATTTGGCAATCGTTGTTAATCACACATCAAGGTAATAGCCAAGTAAAGGATAATAAAATTGATCTTCTTGTTCAACAATATAAACAATTTACTATCCTTAAAGAAGAATCTATTGATAGCGGTTTTGCTAGATTTAATACTATTATTACTAGTCTTAAAGCTCTTGATGAAGGTTTCTCTAGCAAGAACTATGTTAGGAATTTTCTTAAGGCTCTACATCCTAAATGGAGAGCAAAGGTCACGGCTATTAAAGAATCAAAAGATTTGTGATCACTAGCTCTAGATGAGCTTATCGACAATCTAAAAGTACATGAAGTTGTCATGGAAAAAGATTCCGAAATCTATAAAGGCAAAAAGTAAAGAGTTAAGTCCATTGCCTTGAAAGCTAAGAAAGAGTCTAGTGATGATGAAACTTCGACATTCGGAAGTGATGATAAAGAATATGCTATGGCCGTAAGGAACTTTAAAAAGTTCTTTAGAAGACAAGTTAAATTTGTTAGGCAACCAATAGAAGAAAATAAGTTATTTTGACAAAGGGATGAGAAGAAAGGAAAGAGTGACCGAAAATGCTTTAGATGCGGTGATCCATTCATCTCATTGGCGATTGTCCAAAACCACCTCGCAACAAAGATCAAAAGGCCTTTATTAGAGGTTCTTGAAGCGACAATGAAAATGACGCCGAAGACAAAACTAACGATGAAACTTGTCTCATGGCTCAATTATCAAATGAGGTATGCTTGAGAACAAGCTTGGAACCGGATGAATGGATCAAAGATAGTGGTTGCTCCAAACATATGACCAATAACAAAAGTTTATTCTCTACCTACAAAGCATATAACAAAGATAATGTTGTCTTTGGAAGTAACTTAAAAGGAATGTCATGGCAACAGGTACGATCTCAAATGACCTCTCTCACTATATCTATGTATAAAAACGTAGATAACTTAGCATTTAACTTACTTAGTGTCAGTCAAATTTATGACAATAAGTGTAGAGTCTTATTCACGGAAGAAGGTAGTGAAATAATTAAAGATGGTAAAATCATAGGAAACAGAATTAGGAAAAATGGTTTATACGTAATGAAATTAGGAAATAAGTCTCAAGACAAACTATGTCTCGCCATGATAGTAGATAACTCTACCTTATGGCATAGAAGAATTGGTCATGCCAGTATGCGTTTAATTCAATCATTGTCATCTAAAGAATTAGTTAGAAACTTACCTAAGCTAAAATATGATAAACATTTTTGTGATGCTTGCAAAATAGGGAAACAAGCTCATGCAAGTCATAAAGCTAAAAATATGGTCTCCACTAAAAGATGTTTAGAATTATTACATATGGACTTATTTGTTTCGTCGGCAATTAAAATCTATGGAGGTAATTTATACACCTTAGTAATAGTAGATGATTATTCTAGGTATACATGGACTAGATTTCTAAAAACTAAAAATGAAGCTTTTGAGAAATTTGAAATATTAATTAGGAAAATTCAAAACCAACTAGGTAGTTCTATAGTAGCCATTAGGATGGATCATGGTCGAGAATTTGATAATGAAGTACAATTCGGAGCTTATTGTGATGCACAAGGCATTACTCATAATTTCTCGGCTCCACGTACTCCGCAATCAAATGGGGTAGTAGAAAGAAAGAATAGAACCTTACAAGAGATGCCTAGGACTATGCTTAACGAACAATCCATTCCACAAAAGTTTTGGTGCAATGCCGTTGATACATCCACTTATATACTAAATAGAATATTAATTTGACCAATACTAGGAAAAACCCCTTATGATATATTTAGAGGAAGGAAACCCTCTTTAGAATATTTCAAAGTATTTAGAAGCAAGTGCTTCATTTTAAATACTAAAGACTATCTAACCAAGTTTGACTCAAAGTCATACGAAGATGTTTTTCTAGGATATTCGCAAAATAGTAAAGCCTATATAGTATTAAATAAACATACAATGAAAGTCGAAGAATCACTCAACGTGACATTCGATGAAAGTCCTCCTCCTACCAAATTATCACCATTGGTTGATGATGATGTTGGTGAAGAAGAAGCTATTATAAATAATACTAAAGTATTAAATAATAATAATGAAGAAGATGAGTCGATAAAAGTTGACGAAGTCGTTAACATTAAGGAGTCAAAGAATCATCCACTAGATCAAGTCATAGGAAATCTTCATCAAAGAACCTTAAGATATCAAGCCCAAGATCATAGTAATATCTTTTGTTTTATATCTACCATATAACCCAAAAATGTTAATGAGGCATTAAAAGATGAAAGTTGGGTTGTAGCTATGCAAGAAGAACTAAATCAATTTATAGCTAATGATGTTTGGGATTTAGTCCCTCTACCTATGAGTCAATCCGTCATAAGAACAAAATGAGTCTTTAGAAATAAATTAGATGAAAATGGTATAGTGTCTAAAAACAAGGCTAGGTTAGTGGCACAAGGATATAATCAACAAGAATGTATAAATTATGATGAAACATACGCTCTGGTAGCTAGGTTAGAGTCAATTAGAATACTTCTTGCTATTGCTTGTGCAAATGATTTTAAATTATACCAAATGGATGTAAAAAGTACTTTTTTAAACGGTTTTATAAACGAAGAGATTTACGTTGCTCAACCTCCGGGGTTCATTGATTTTCAAAAACCAATTATTGTTAATAAACTTAAAAAGGCTTTGTATGGTCTTAAGCAAGCTCCTAAGGCTTTGTATGATAGACTAAAAGCATTTTTAATAAAATACGAGTATTCAATGAGAATGGTCGATAACACACTTTTTACTAAGAAATCAAAATCACATCTTATCATTGTTCAAATATATGTCGACGACATTATATTTGGTTCTACGAGTCAAAACTTGTGTGATGATTTTGTAAAAATCATGCACGATGAGTTTGAGATGAGTATGATGGGGGAGTTGAACTTCTTCTTGGGTCTTCAAATTAGATAAATGGAAGACGAAATATGTATCAACCCGAGTTTCAGGTCAACGTTTATCTCGAGCTATGATATGTATTTTTGCTACGTAATTAATTATAGTCGTTTATGCTATATAAGGTTTGGTGAAAATTTCCATTTATAGGGTAATTTCAAGCCGTAATTGAGTTTCTATTTGTTTCTAGCGTCTGAGAAAGTCAGAAAAATTTATATTGTTGCTCCGAGAGCGTGATTATGTTATTCTTGTATTTTACAGCGTTTCTCCGAGTTTTGGTAAAAACCGTGTTTAAAGGTCGTGTTTTACGTGATTTAACGTTTTATTAAACGTTTTAAAGTAAATTTAGTGGGACGGATTTAAATATTTTACTACGTGGTGTTGACCGATTAGTACTTTGGCGATTTTAAATAAAAGAAAAATGCCTTGTATTAGTTTTGATGGACTAATAAGGAAATAGGGGTTAAAGGTGTCAAATGGTTAAACTTCAATTCTATAAATACCACACTTATCTGCCAAAAGGGAGCTTGCTGACATAGTGAAGATAACTCTCAAGTTGGGTACTTGGGGAGTGGAGTAGGGTGAAGAGGAGCGTCGTAGCCAAACCACTATAAATCATTGTGTCATTGGTTTGATCTTTCTTATCTTTACTTGCTTACATTTCGTAGATTGTTTATTTACTTATTGTATCACTATCATATACACTTGTGTATATCTCTTGAATTCATATAAGTCGAAAATCTAAGTTTTAATTCTAAAACGGTAAAAACTATTTAACCCCCCTTCTAGTTTCAACATGGGTGTTCACCCGATTTGAACCAACCAAGAGGAAGCATAGTTGGTTTTTGTTATAGCATTGTGAGCTTCTATTTATGTTTTTGTGTTGATTAATTTGATTATATTGCATATTATATGGTTATTGCTAGATATTCAAGTGCGAGAAATTATTGAAAGCGTATTTGGTTATTGATCAAAGTTTGATGGTTTTGGTATGCTTAAATAGGATAGTTAAGCATGTTTTGATAGTCGATTTATGTCAAAAGTGTCGTTTTAATGGGTTTTATGTTGACCAAGTTTGACCAGAAAGTTTGACCGCCTTGTAGCGAGTCGAGAAATTTTTGAAAGTTATTTTTGATAATGAAAAGTGATAGAGTTCGCCTTTAGCTACGTTTCGCTAGGTGGATCGTCACATAACTCTTAATAACGAACGTTTTACGACCGAGTCAAGTTTAGTTATTTTTGAGATAAAAGTCAACAATGAAGTTTGACTTTTGAAAGTCAAACTTGCGTAAACTTTTGAATATGATTTTTAATGAGAAATGGGTTTATAACACTAGTTAATTGATGATGAAATATGAAGTTCGGATTATATTATCCTTACTTTTGGCAACTTTCTAAAAATAGAAACTTTGTGGAAAACGTTATGATATTGTTAGTGCGTCGAAGTGAAATGTTTTGCGTTGCACTTGGAGATTGTAGTATATGATTGTATATATGTAATAGTGATATATATATAGATGCAAGTATGCATTATATGAGTTATATTATACTTTTAGTCACGTACCGCAATATATGTATTATATAGGTCGCGGTTGAGACGTGAGGTTAATTGCGCTTGTTGATTTGATTGAATTGGAATCTTTGCTTAAGGCGAGTTCATAGCCTTACTTTTAAATCTTTTGATTGTTTTATAAACCTGCGAGGGGGATACATGTTTGTTTTATAAAATTGAACACATATGATTTTATGGTATGCTGGACCCAATTATGAGATTGTTTCTGTTAGGTTTAAAAGACTTTAAGATATTCTTAGAGTTACTGCTGCTCATGTATATATTAGTGTTGTCAAGCATAACTTAGTGCTGCTGGTAATACTAATGAAAATTATGCTAAGTAGTTAATAGTGGTAGTATAAAAGTTACTACTGCTAGTTACTACTGTTAGTATAATTAGTACGGTTAGTATAAAGTTACTGCTGCTAGTAGAAGTTAAGACTGCCCAGAGATGAAGACTGAAAATATACTAAGTAGTTACTACTGCTAGTACAAAAGTTAGTACTGCTAGTATATGTTAGTACTGCTAGAGTAAACTTCTAAACTGGTTCATAATGCTTGTGCTCAGTTACAACTGCTGAGTGATTACTACTGCTGGAAGAAATATGCTGCGAGAGATGAGATCAAAGATTGATTGGAGAACAAGAATACTTACGAAGATAAGTATTAGTTATTTGTAAAGAAGATATGTATAACTTATTTGTTTAAGAGATTACGTTTGTTTACAGAAAAGATCATGATAAGTTAGGAAAGTATTGTAAGGCTTGTAGGACTCCTTGGTGTATAAAAGGAGGTCCTAAGGCATAATGTTAGATGTACATCTTTAATATTTGTAGCTTCAAGGCTTTGTAAACCCTAACACTATTAAGAGTGTTTGTTTTATATTAAGGTTGAAAGTTTGGTAATCTGTCTTGTTATTGATTTTGTTACTGTTTTATTAGAATTCTTCTTAGTATCATTGACTAGATTCCGCATAGTCTTTGATAT
>BQNB010117959.1:2544-21083 GCA_026074375.1 Tanacetum coccineum
TTTTAGGTCAAAATAAGTTTAGACAGTTAGTTAAAAGTAGTGTTTGGGTAAGGGTGTGGTTGACTCTTAAAGTCAATAACTTCCTGTCAAAACTTGTTACATAGTTTAGATTAGTCATATTAACAATTGTTAAACAGGTTATAAGAGCTAGTTTGTAGAGTTACAAAGTTTTGAGCTTAAAAACTTTGTCTAGCACCAGGACAGTTTAGAGATCAAATTAGTTTTAGTGTTAAGTTTCTTAAAAGCAATTTAGAGCTTACATTTGAATAATATAGATTTACATACATGTAGTGAGACAGCTTATGAGTTTACATTTAAGAAATTTAGCCTGCAAGTAAAATTGGCCAATTGCATCAGCAAACAGCAGTTTATACTGCTGTTGCTTGCCATTTTCTAGACACTTTTTAGAATTTGAAAGTAGGAATGAGAACTTAGGATTAAGATCATTAATAGTTCTCCACTAGCTTAATCTAGATAAGTTCTTAAATTTCATTTTAAGCTTTTTAGTATAGCTTATTTTTCCTTATAAAAGTGATATAGCAGCAGTTTAGGATTTTAGCTTATCTCTTTTAGAATTTTCATTTCTAGTTGTAATCTTGAAAAACCTTTTATCTAGGTTAGTTTTAAATCCTTAGGATAGCTTATTGCTAAAGTTCTAGCTTCTAAGGATTAGAAATAAACTTTTTAGCTTAATAGGAAAAGCTTGAAAACAGTTATAAGCTGAAACTTGCACTTTTTAAGATCAATTTTCTTGATATTCTTGTTAAAACTTAGCTTATCTCTTTTTAGAAACATTAAGCACACATCTTAAGCTTTATATAGCTTCTTTTGTTTTTTATTTTCATGTAGAAATAAGTTAGGAATAAGCCAAAAACTAAGAAAGCTAGTTAAGCCATTGTTTCTGTAACAGATTTAAAAAGCTCAAGTTTCTAGCTTATTCAGTTGTTAAAAGTAGATAGTGCTTTTATTAAAGTTGTAGAGTATAAGCTCAGGCTTAACTTTGTAGTTTTAAGTTTTTTCTAATTCTCACTTTTTCAATAAGCCAAAAATAAGCCATAGCGTAGGGTTTAAATTGTACTTTCTTGATAGTTAAAGGGTACACGTTTGCACTAGAGTGTAATTTTCTGATAGTTTTCCCGCCTACCCTTTTCTTTCTTCAGTTACATTTTCTACCCTGTCTTTTTAGGAATAATAAAATAGATTTTATATTTTTAATTTTAGTTTTATAAAATTAGGGTTAGGTTTTTAATTGACAAAATTAGGGTTCAATTAGGTTATAAAAATTGGGCATTTTTGTGCCATTGATTTTCTGCACATCTTAAGTAGTTAAAAAGTATTTTTCTTTATTTTTCCAATTAAATTTGTATTTTCTAGGAATTAAAATAGGTTTTAGATAATATCTTTTTCTTAGATAATTCATAAAAAATAGAAAAATAGTTGAAAATTTTTAATTCTTTTTGTGAAAAATTTCTTTTTAAATCTAGTATTTTTGAAAATTTTAAATCTTGTTTTTTGAAAAATAAAAGTAAAATTTTAAGTTAATTTTTTTAGAACAAGTTTATGTTATTTATTGTAAATCATTTTTCTTGAAAATCATAAAAAATTCAAAAAAGAGATTTAAAAAATTCCCAATTCGATTTCTAAATTTTCTTTTTAAATTGGATTTTTTAGGTATAAAGTTTGTTTAAAAGTAGTGGCCTTAGATTTTAAATTTCAGTTTTAGCTCACGTTGTAATTTCGTGTATTAAAGTTTTCGTGCTAGATAATTGTTTTTAGTTTGGAGCATAAATTTGTAGTGGAAATCAAAATTCAAAAATCTTGACTGTATCGATTCTCCAGCACAGCCTCGTTGGGGATAAACGACCCGGGAACATTCTATACTACCTCTCGGTATTATTGATTTTGTCTATAGACTATCCTTACTATATATATTTCATATTTTATTATATATTATATGTATTTTAAGGTGTGGTTTGGACGGATTTATAAAATAAATTTTATAAAAAGTTATTGTTCATCAGGGACATTTATTTTGGGAAATCTCATTTATATGATATAACTTTTAATTACGAGAATGTGCTCGAAAGAATTACTAAAAACGGAGCTAAAACGAATAAAATACGACGTTTACGATAATTAAAGTTTATAAAAGTAATTTTATAAACTATGAACAGTAAAATTTACTATTCATGACAGAAACATATATTTTGAAAACATCAAAAAATTGATATAACTTTCAATAACGAAGACGTACTCGAAAGAATCGCTAAAAACAGAGCTATAACGCATAAAATACGACATTTACGGGTTTTACGTTAATTAAAGTTATAAAAATAAGTTTATAACTAGTATGAACATTAAAAATCACTGTTCATCAAAGGACTAAAGATATGAAAATATCAAATTTCGATAACTCGTCTTAATACAAAAGCGTAGACATAAGAAACGCAAGAAACGGACTTGAAACGTGAAAGTTATGTCATTTTTACCAAATGTGTATTTATAAACGTTTTAACTTTATAAATATGATTTCACTAAAACGATTAGATGGTGATTGAGCTATATAGAATTATACATCGTAGTAGTTACCCAATGTGATTAGTACTTATACGACCTATGATTAATTAGGTTGCACTCGGGCGTATTTGTGATGCATTTTTTACGCATTTGATTTATATTGTTAGACTCATCCACTCGAGGTGAGTTCATAGCCCCATGTTTTACTGGTTTTAAATATATTTTTGGGGTGAGAACATGCTTTGTTTTACAATTGGACGCAAGTAACTTTGAAATACTTATTGTTTTGGATATTGCATAGCATGCAATACTTACTGTTTTGGATATTGTATACCATGCAATACTTACTGTTTTGAATATTGTATACCATGCAATACTTACTGTTTTGGATATTGTATACCATGCAATACACACTCTAAAAAATTGCGGTCCTACACTCAAACATTTTACAAACCTATGAATTCACCAACATTATTGTTGACGTTTTAAAGCATGTTTTTCAAGAGGTCAACAAGGCACGAGGTGCAAGGGATACATTGGTGGTCGTTATTTTGGAAGTCAATAGCATTAAAGATTTGGTTGCATTACATATTTAGGGAAAACGTTTATTTTCGAACTAGAATCTTTGTATAATTTAACAATGAACAAGTATAGCTTCAGGATTTTGTAACAAACACTTTGCTAAATCCAATGTATTAGTTTTAAACGACACTTTCAAAGGTCATTCTCATATCTTGTGCAATGGTATTATGAAGTAACGCTCCCAAACCCATATTCCGCTGCGACCCATTTTGGGGGTGTTACATTATATATAAAGGACTAAACTTGTAAAAGTTTATAAACCAGGGGTATATATTGCTAATTTTGCAAACTTATAAATTATTATATTTTTATATTAATTATAAAAATATATATAAATTATTCAAGCTTTTGAAGAAACTTAAAACTATAAGGTATCACATTACAAGGGACTTCATTTAAGCGGTTTCATTTGAGTATAACGTTATTGACGAGTTTGCTGGATAACGATTTAAAGTGTCCTGGCTCCTCCAAACGTTACTACTTACCTCTTAATAATGATGGCCCAACAACGATATAAAATTTCCATAACAAATCCAATCAAATGATATTTTCATTATGACATAAAACCATAATCCAATCAAAAATAAGACTTGAAATATACCCAGTTTGTTGACGAAGCTGTGACTTTCACCAAATATAACTTTGCATCAATCAGATGTCCCTGTACTGTTAAGGTGAGTTCATAGCCTCGCATATTAATCTTTAGAATCTTTATAAAAACCCTCGCGAGGAGGAATAACATACCTTAAACCTGATGCAAGTATTTTTCCAACGATAGTTGAGTCATTCCTCGCTTTAAATCTTCTAATGTTTCATAAACCCACGAGGGGGATACATGCTCAATTGTTTTTAATATACACAAGTACTTAAAACCGATATTGTGAAGGTGTCATAAGCCTCTGCATTCCTAGGTAACATGTTTTATAATCCCGCAAGGGGATCATTCTGTTATATACATATAAACACAAGGTGATTTTGATATATGATATTTTCCATCACTGTGAAAAAAATAAAAATTAAAAAAGTCCCCCTCTTTAATATGTTTACTAACCCCATGGGGATTCATGCTATAAACTATGAATACAAGTGTTTTTCTAACTATATGCTATCCTGACATGTTATTGCCTAAGTTACCTCCATTTTCCCATAAGACATCCCAGTCTCTCTTTGGGTAATAGCTCCCAATATCTCTTTAGGTAATAGCTCCCAGTATCTCTTTGGGTAGTAGCTCCCAGTATGTCTTTGGGTAATAGCTCCCAGTATCTCTTTGGGTAGTAGCTCCCAGTATGTCTTCCGGAAAGAGAGATTCTCTTCTATGAGTTTAAATATATGATTTCATGAGCTTAGGCAATAATACTACTGCTTTTCTATAAAAATACTACTAAATCGTTTGTGTTGTTTTTCCTTTATAAAATACTGCTTTCTATGATAATACTGTTTTCCATGATAATACTGTTTTCCATGATAATACTGTTTTCTATGATAATTGTACATGCATACAATTATTACTATTATGGGTGTAACAACGTAACCCACTGTTATGATGACTTGTATTCAAACTGTTTACCATAAACCTATGAATTTCACTCAACCATTGTGTTGACTTTTTAGCATGTTTATCTCAGGAAATTGAGCAACTTATGGCACGGAGTGGCATGGGCTTGAAGATGGTTAAACTGTTATCATTAAAACTTTATGTTTCTAGATTTTAGGACCTCCTTTTGTAAAACTCTGATATGATATTGAATGATAACTAAATTTTCCAAAACGTCTCTTTTAAGTCGTTTTCTATGATTATGTATATTGATCCGTGAAGTAATACCCCAGATTAGCTTCTGCTGCTATATGTCAAAAATAGGGGTGTTACAGATTGGTATCAGAGCTCATGGTTATAGAGAACAAGGGTAAAACCTAAACTATAACTACTTTTTCCATCCAAGAAAGTCCTCCGTGCCCATACAAGGAAACACTTCTCCAGACTCTTCAAATGATTTAACTAAGTATCTTTTGGCCACACTAGTCTTCTCACCTTTACATGATGATCCGTATATATAATTCATGCAAGCATATGATGCTACTGATAATGAATTACCTATTCCTCCACTTCAAGCTCTTATTGCTCCACCAATTGTTGTGTCTCCATCTCGAGTGTTATCATTATCACCAATGTTTGATTCTTGATATTTTTTCCTCTCGAGGAGATTTCACCACCTAAAGACATTGAGACTCTTGTTAAATTACCCATTCTAATATCTCCATCTTCATCAGTAGGATCTTTATCACCAATTAGGTCAACTACACCACCACCAGACTATCCCTTTGATAAGTCTATCTTCGCAGAGTTAGATAACTCATTATGGATCATACCGCGACCACTAGGAAGTGAACCAGTCCCCGAGGAACCTAATGAGTCAGATGTTTTTGAAAGTATTCATCTCTAGAATTGATCATTGAGAATATCTAAGTTTGTCATCAAGGGTCTTCTGAACAAGATTCAAGAACTCAAAAATAACAAGGGAGAACCACCAGATTAGATCTATGTTATTTACAGCTTTCTAGAATCCAACCACTAGATATATGGTATAAATAATGACACTTGTTAAATTTTGTTATGTAAATTATATAGACAAGTTATTTATACAAATAGAGATTCCGTTATACCTTATTGTTTCATAATACCAATTGTGTATGTCGAGATTGTCTATCCTATATCCTGTAGTATGATGACTCATATCTTTATCCGAGATTACTATGATTATTTTACCATCCGATTTTCTCAAACCTTTAAACACTAAGCCTCCTATTGGATCACTCACTCCATTATCTCTATATCTATCTCTAGAAGTCTTAAATTCTAAAATTTCCGTTGTATCCTGCAATGTATTACCAAAGAATGATCACAAATCTTTACATTATACCTTAACTTGTGATATGACTATATGATTTTATGGATTCTTATCTTGTGTTGTCTTGATAGATGCCTCCCAAGAGAACATCAACATTAGCAGCACCAACTATGACTCAGGCTGCCATCCATTAACTAGTTGCTGATAGTGTTGTTGCTGCTCTGGAAGCACAAGCTACTACCATGGCAAAACTGACAATCCCAATAGGAACACCAGACCAAGAGAAACTCCTGTAGCAAAAAGGGGAAACTATAAAGAATTCATAAGGTGTCAACCTTTCTACTTCAATGGTACAGAAAGAGCAGTTTATTTTCTTATAGCAAGTGTGCCGAGGAAGACATAGTGACCTTTGCTACTGGTACTCTAACCAATGACGCCTTGTCCTGGTGGAATGCAAACGCCCAACCTATTAGGATAGAACAAGCCAACAGGATCACCTGGACCGAATTAAAAAGGCTCTTGACCAATAAGTATTGCCCTTGAACTTGTAACATTTCTCAATTTTTGGTCATTTTACGACTCCTATTATTTACCTATTTATTTTGGTCTGATACGCGTTTACTTTTAAACTAACTTTTAAGCTAAATCGCGTAGAACCCCTCAGAAGTAATCATTTAATGTAAACGGTCATCAAATAAATTAAGGTTTACATCAAACAAGTAATATATAATTATTAAGAAGATAATTATTAACTTTGAGTATTTTATTTTTATTGGTCACGTAAAAGGTTTGCGTTTCGCAATAAAATACATTCGGACACACCCCGGAAATACCTAGACTTACCTAGACTCAAACCAATACCCACTTTTAATCCTTAAACACAAAAACTATCAATTTCTTGTGTTAACAAGCCATATGGCCGGATATACACACAAACACACTAGAAAAATCTTCTTATAAATCCCTAAGTACTTGTACAACTTTCCTTTAATTAATGTAGGTACTTAATGTTCCTAAGTTATCTCCTTACACAATGGTTAATAACCATTTGTCTTTCTTTTCATCTCTTATGCCACGGCTAGCATGCAACCAACACACAAATCCATAAGATTTTCATGATCTTGATAAATCTTGTACAAATATTGTGCAATTAAGAGTTGTACTTAGTGGTTTAGCTAAATACAATGTGTGACTAACTAAAAACTACAAAACCACCTTGTTAAGGGCACGGTTTGGTTGGTTTAGGACTAGGAGGTAAGTAACTAGCTCATATGCCTATAAATACTCACATAGTCTCACCATATTACACTCTTACAAACACAAACACTTAAACACATACACTCTCTTTGCGTCGGGTCTTAAACCGCACACAACTTACCCATTTACCTCATTCGAACCAAGAAAACACAATAAAGGTTTACATAACTAGGCCAAGGAAATTTACGAGCTAAGGGTTGGTTGTACACTAAGCTTGGAGCTTTGGTTTATCATTTGGGTCGTGTCTAGCATACGTGATTGGTCACTTAGCTCGTGCACACTCGAAATAAGTCTTAAGACCTTTTGTAAGTTACATTTAAACTTGTACAAATCATATCATGCATGTCTTCCTTATTTGTTAGTCAATAGGCCACGTTACTACACAAATGACCCGTTAACATTTGCTCGTGTATTATAACTACGAACCGTACGTATAAATGAAGGGTTTATACATGTATTAAATCTTGTGTGGTGATGGAAACGTTAAGGAACAAATACAAAATGAGTAAATGATAAGAAAAGTCATAAACATGTACGTTAGACATGATTTAGAACATCAACGTAAACATTAATCCCACACGCATGAAATTTTTATAAATCGTACATAAACTTGCGTTATAAACATGACACGATGGCTTGGGAACATATACACGACACGTCTAAACGCTTGCATGTAAAACGCGACGTGTACATAAGTTAAATACACGACCTATAGTATTAAGGCTAGTTATTTCGAAACCCTAGTATCAAACTAATCAATCAAATGCATAAGTTCAGGTAACTTTGGGCTTGGCAGCCCCTTAAGGGAGCCCAACAGACCTAACAGACCACGGGGTGGGGTCCACAGCTTATCTATAAGCTTTACAAGCTTATTCGGAAGCCTAATGTGCTTATCTAACATGCATGGACCTTAAATTGTCATGAGGAAACCAACCGGACCCTTAACGAGCTTATTAGCCCATTAACGAGTCCAAAACGTGAACCATAAGACACGATGAGCTCTAATAGCTTATTTGTGAGCTTACACAGCTTATCCATGTTTGAATGGGCTAAATGGACGTGAATAATATTAACGGACCTTAATGGAACTTGTGGTCATTAGCGAGGCCCAATATGGGCCCAACAGTCCTAATAAACTCAAAATAAGCTCATCCGAGCTTATTAATAAGCCAAACTGATTTGTGTAGCTAAAATAAGCTTAACAAGTGCTTTAGTGCTTTTTAAAACTTAATCGAACCTCTAAAACACCTTATTAATACCTTAACGGCCTCATTAAGCCATTAATCCAAAATAAGCTCCTCTCCGAGCGTATTTATAAGCTAGGACAAAGCTTATATGGCTACTGGTTGCTGTAATGAAATCTAATGTCACTGGTTAGAACATTAATTGGAGTTAAAAATGAGATTTTTACAAGTAAGAAGGACTAAAGTGTCAATTTAGAACTTAAAGGGTTTAAAACACCCAATTCACTATTTTAAAAGTAAATTTGAGGGAACTGATCTAGTCATTTCCCCTAGGGAAAAAAAAAACCTTTTAAGGGGACTGTTTAAACATTAAGACCTAAAGTGTACCCACTTGCGTAAATGTTAGAGGACTAAAAATAATGTAATTATGGAAACTTAAGGTTAAAAAATGTAAATATTGTACATTTTTATATAACCTAATGGCTGTAATGTAATTATAGGAAACTATAGGGTCTTTTGTGAATAGGAAACGAATTTATAAACACGTTAACGATGTGAGCGAATGAAAAATATATTCGGATATATCATTCGTTTTGAAACTACGACAAAATAAATAAATATTTATTTAACATAAGCAGTATTACGTTTCCCAAAAGCCATCGCGTTAAGTACAAATTCATAAACGTGTGCAAACACCCCCACACAAGTGCTATCATAAATATAAACTAGTATTTATGTAAGTTTATACATTGAGTCTTTAAGCCTAAATTGTAGACTAAGACTGTCGTGATTTACTTAGGTATTTGACGGTAAGATACATACTTGATATCTATTTTATCAATTTCAGAGGACTATTACTAAGGAGAGTTCATAGCCTCAAATAGATTTTTAAATTTTCTTAAATATTTACAACTTTGGGGTAAGAACATGCTTGTTTAACAAAATTGGACGCAAGTGTTACATTTATACAATGATATCTGTTTGCCTAATAAAGTTTTTTGTAAAAACAAGCGATAACCCACTGAGCCCATTTAATCATGAACTGGTCAATTACTGGATATGTGAGCGCGGAATGTTATAAATAAAGATCTATTTGGATTGACAAACCCCCCGTTCGGTGAATTAGCTATCACCAGGGAACGAACTATAACCATGACGTGATTTGGTATGTTGCCGGTTTAGAACAGTATTCACAGGGCAAATCATGTGCAATATATTGCATTCATTACATGTCGAGCTACATTCAGTGTCAAGCTAGAAAACGAATTTACTTTTTTTATGAATGTTGCATTTGTTCTAAATTCATACACTGCTAGAAATAGTTCCCTATTTGCGGTCCTAATCTATTTATATTACATAAACCAATGAATTCAACCAACATTAATGTTGATATTTTGAGCATTTTTCTCAGGTCAATAAGGCACGAGGTGTAATGATACATTGGAAGTTAATAATTGAAGAGTCATATCAAAAGATATAGGGTCCAATTACATTTTGGGGATAAATTTTTAGAAAACTGAAATCTTAATTTATAATGTTACAACAATTTGAAGCCATGAGCTAATGTAACAGACGAAGTATTTTGTTAAATTTCCATGTATATTTTTCACAATGACACGATTAGGGTCGTTTCTCATATCTTGTGCTATTGATCTATGAAGAAACGCCCTACGATTTCCACATTCCGCTGCAAACCCATAAATTTGGTGGGTTTACAAATGTACTAGAGCCAAATCTTATAGAGTCGCAAGGTCAAAGTTTGTCCTGGACTATATCCATGTTCAAACACAGGTTTACAAATGGGATTTGCGATGACATACATGCATTACTTGTTTACATCTTAGCACATATAGCTACATGATACAACACTATTTTTTGCATTAGTGAGAGTACTAAGTGCATACATGATTTGATATATGACGTATATAACATAACTAATACATTACTATAAGAGTATATTACTATAAGATCTTTATTATTAAAGCTTACAGACATATCATATCGATCCTTCCTATAAGTAATACATCTTCTGCGACATCTGCTGTCACCTACACTTCCGTTTACACCGACTCTGAGCCTGGCAGAGCCTTCTGGGGAGCCGATGATGATGAGGTATTTGAGGGAGGCATTCCATGGGTCATCGTACTAGGATACGACGGACTCCCGATACAGCCAGTAGCCCCACCATCATCGGATTACATACCAGGCCCAGAGGATCCACAGACACCGCCAGTTCCTCTAGACGAGGATGAGCGTGAGCCTATGTTCGTACAGGCACATGATCCTAACTACGTGCCAGAGCCTATATACCCTGAGTATATACCATTAGAGGATGAGTATGAATTTTTGGCTGAGGAGCAACCATTACCTCCTGTTGATTCACCTACTACTGAGTCACCCGGACATGTTACTGAGTGGGATCCTGAGGAGGATCCAGAGGAGTACGAGGATGATGAGACAGAGGATGGTCCGGTCGACTATCCTATGGACAGGGGAGATGATGGAGATGATGATGACGGTGATTCATCTGGGGATGACGCTGATGGTGAGGATGAGGATGATGAGGAGGAGGAGGAGGAGGAGGAGCACTTAGCTCCGGCCGACTCTGCTATTGTATACCTGTTGATGAGCCTGTTTTCCCACCTGCGGGAACAGAGCATGTTATACCACCACCTTCCACTGACATTACTATTGGGGCTAGGATTATCGTCCGGCCTCAGGTTTCCATATCCCTTCCACCAGAGGCAGAGGTTGAGAGACTTCTGGCCATGACTACTCCATCACCATCACCACCTATCTCACTGATTGTAGCAATTCTATACACGTATAATATATGATGGAAAATTACCAATTTACCCTCGAGGACAAAGGTGAAAAGGAAAATCTTCACAAATATAATATATAATATAATACGTATATTAACTGGGAAGTATGATTCCCGGGTCGTTATTCCCCAATGACTTGTGAAATTGAAACCACGTTTGTTGTTCGGACAATGATTTAAATTGGAAACAAAGTTTGCTTTGATTATCTACCTCTACAATTTAAAATAAGCAAATAATAACAATTAAACACGGAAACAAATAACAGGAAATCAAAAGTGCTAAATGATGTAAGGAATAAGAGAAAAATAAAAGCAACTGCCCAGCTTAACTAATAAGCTGGGAAACGGCCTTAATAAGCTACGACTTATTTTAAAAGCTAAAAACTAAAAATGTGTATAAGACTTTAATGAAAGGAAAAGAGATTGGATGAGCTAATGAAGCAAAACGGTAAGACTATGTGTGTGTGAGGGCAAGGTCGTGGGTTCGAGTCCCAGGCCTTGCTTTTTGCAATTTTTTTTATTTTTGAAAAAGTTAAAAAACAAAGTTGTAGAAAAGATGAAAATAAGCAATTTTAATAAAAGCAATTTTTTATGAAAAGCCCCAAATAAGCTAGAAAAGGGCAAAATAATAAAAGGGAAAAAGCATAAATAAGCACAGCAGTACTAACTTAAAAGTTAGTACTGCTAGCTTTATACTTAAAACTACTAAACTTCTAAAACTAAATAAGCTAAAATCTAAGACTAAATAATCTATAAGACCACAATAAGCTAAGGAAAGGACAATATAAGCTATTACTAACCTAAAACAAACCTATTAAGCAGGAATGAAAAGAAAAGAGCAAAATAATAAGAGTAAAACGCTTAAATAAGCACAGCAGTACTAACTTAAAAGTTAGTACTGCTAGCTTTATACTTAAAGACTAGACAAAATGCCGGCCTAATGAGACTATTCTAACAAGCTAAAAACTCAAAATGAAAGACAGGAAAGATAATGACGATTGCTAGAAGAGATCTAAGCTAAGTTATGCAAAATACTTTGATAGATTTCTACTAATTTTAACCTAACTTATGAAACTCTAATTATCCTAATCCTAGCTTATGAATTTAGCTTAAATAATCCTAAATGAGAGTTTTAAAGCAAACCCAAAAGAACAAAAGGCCACAAGCAGTACTAACTTTTAGTTAGTACTGATGTGCCAAACATCCCTATAACTAGACTCAAAACTATTTTAGCTTATGAAAATGAAATTAAGAGCTTAATTCCTAACTACCAGATTATAATTAGATTAAAACAACCTTAATAAGCATGAAACTATAAGTAAATAAGCCAGAAAAAATAAGCTATAAGCTAAGCTAATATTTTTGGATTTTTATGGATTTTTAGGACAAATTATGAAAAACTAAGATCTAAACTACAAAAGCTAAAAACAGATGATCAAACATTATTAATAAGCTCAATTAAACAGTAATAAGCACAATTAAGCTAGAGTTAAGCAGAAAATAAGCAAATGCAACTTATTAATATTTGAATTTAAAAGAGAACTTACAGAAACCTTAGCTAAACAAAGGCAATAGTGCTCAAGAGAGCTTACCAACAGCTCTAGCTTATCAATGATAAGCTAGTAAAAGTCCATATGAGCTCTTCCATGTTAAGCTCATCTTCCATAAGTCCAAAATCTATTAAGCAAAGGTATTAAAGCTGATTTTAAGGTTACAGTAGATTAGGTACTTATTAAAACTCAAATCCAAGCTTATAGACTTGGATGAGCTATAGAACGAGCTTATTAGTAGCTTATGAAATAGTAGCACAAACATTTGAGAATATGAGAACTTAATAATGAAAACAGCTTATGAAAACTTAAAATGATGATTTTATTAATGATTAAAAACGGATTACACTGCTTGAGAAATTGAAAGTTACAAAAGTTTAAAGAGAAACATTACATATAAAACTGAAAATTACATAAGCTAATGAAAACTAAACATTTTTAAGAAAAAGGAGAGATATCTGTTGTGTGAGTGAATGAGGCTTTTTATAGCTGCCAGGAGAAGCTTCTAGGTCTAAAGTTTGTTACATGATCCCATAAATCCTGGCTCTTCATTCCTTCCAATGATTGGATCTCCATTGTGGTCCGTTAGATCAAATATTAGCTCATACAGATTTCCAGCGTGGCAATCCGTGATGTGACACTCTTGTGCTTCTTTTGCACTCCTTTTAGAGCAAAAATCTATCCTTGGTGTGTTTCCTTCCTTGTACGCGTGTCATTCCCTTTTGGGAATTGACTAATGGAAGCCTCTTATGACGTTAAACTCTGCCAACATGTACCTTATCACTTGAATTGCGTAGCCACGTAGCTAATTTGAATTACCCTTTTGTTTTGACTCGAGGTTAAACGGGGAAGACAGTGAACAGTGGTAACTGTTCTTCCCGCGTTTTTTACTCTTATAAAAGGCACATTTGACTTTCTTTGACCCGGGTTATAAAAGTTTTGGGCCAGGTGTGTTGGATTGGGCTTGGACTTTGTGTTATAAGAAGTTAACGGGTGTTAACTCTTATAATTATAAGAGTTAACACCGTTAGGGTTTAGGAATTGTTTTTGTAATTTGGTTAACTATGAGGGACTGGTTTGGGAATTTTTAGGATTTTTGTCATTTTATGGTTGACCATGTTTGACTGGAGGTTGACCTGAGTTGACTTTTGATAGCATTCTCCTGGCTCTTTGTGTGCTCTTCCGTTCCCGTGTTCGTGTTTGTCCGGTTTTGCCATTTTCTTGTGAAATTTGCAATATCCGTACCTACACAATCATAAAGACAAAACAAGCAATATACAATGATTTATAGCACAATTTTGTCTTTTTATGGGCCACTTTTGATACAAAACGGATATGTGCTTTCACACATATCAAAATTCCTCAAACAAAGCGATTGCGTGTCCTCACGCAATGTTATATGCTTTATAACCAAATACCTCAAAACTTCCCCAAACTCAATCTTTGAAAAGTAGTAAAGATTTTTGTAGAGAGAGTTAAGAAATCACAAGTTATAAAACATTCCTTTTTCTAAAAAAATTTTAATTTTTTTTTAATTTTTTTTATAATATAACTGAGATTATTTTGACTTTCGTTATTTCCATAACTGTGAGGGATCATAGAACAAGATACATTTCGATCCGAGAATGCCCCAAAAAGGATAAATTCATCGTCCCCGACTTTTCACTTGTCCAAACGAAGCTTAAAACAAAATCACAGCTAAATATCAGTAAAGATGCTAACACAACTCAAATTGGCAACTTGTGAACTTTTTACTCCCGATAATTATTATATCTTAAGTGAATGTGCTATTATGAATTTCAACCATGGATCAACGTTTTGCAACATACTATGCTTTACGTTCCACCTTAGAATAATGAGTTTGAAGGCGAGATCATCCCATGTAGCGACTTTCGTCTCGGCACATCCCAACCTTGCGGCTAAGTGACCAGGCTTTTGACACCCCACAGAGACTAGTATTGGGACTCACGGACCTTAGGTTTCAAAAACTCTCAGGTTTCCCGGATATTCATAGCTTATAAAATAGAATAGTCAAAGTGCAAAAGCATATTTGAATTTAACAAAAAGAAATCAATTTATTAATTCAATTTAACTATTTAGACATTTATGCAATTGTAACCCTCGACCTTTTAGAAGGCTGCAATATCGGTTGTGAGCCGGCAAGAGGCAACAAACTTTTATCAGTCTCGGATCTTTATTCCTACTATAGGTTTTCTTTAGAAGACTACCACATCACTTGTGAGCCGGCAAGAGGTAGTAAACTATTATCAACCCACATCTTTTATTATAATATTTTTTCATTTTATAAACATTTTTTTATAGAAGACGTCTTTTTGAAAAATTCAAGTATAAATTTGAACTAAGACTAAATTTTTTGCTAAATATTACATAAAAATTGTTGATTTAAGTTTAGTCTCCAAAAACAGCACGTATATTAATCCGGTTAAGAGCTTATGGGAGAAAAAGCAACAAGTTACATACATGGGCTCTTAAGATTTCCAACTAATCCTTGTTTAGCATCCTACTCATACTTAACCCTATCATTTTTTGTTCTTCGCAAATTAGCGAACGCATAGCCTAAAAGTTAAGGAACAAGCTAGAGCTCAACACGCTCGATCAGGTCAAAATTTACTCTTATTCTACCCAGCAGGATAGTCAAAATTGTGACAAAACACTTATTTATTTTTGAAAGTTTTTAAAATTTTTCATTTTTTTGAAAATTTTTGGTGGGAAAACGGGGTATGTGAGAACAACGGATAAAGGTAGGTAAGATCATATCGAAGATATACTACCCCATACTAAAATCAAACATTATCCTCAATGTTTCCTAGCCTAAGACTTAAAAACCCCATACTAGTACTCAAAAAGTCTAATGCAAAAAACCAAACATGAAGAAAGTATCACAAAAATCTTAAGCCGTTTATTAAGTATGCTAAAAGATTAATGTTAGTCAATAATAATCATTAGGATATCGGATTTCCCCAAACTAATATCAAGCAAAGGCTAGGAAGCTCGAGTGGACCGGGATAAAACACCGCACACGAGAGTCTTCTGAAAAGTTAGGTTCAATCCTGCAAACAATCACAAGTATAAACAACAAACACAAGGAACGGAAGAGTACAAGCCTCCTCACAACATATTAGAAATAAGAAAGAAAATTAAAAATAGATAAGCATGGGGTGCCTCCCACGAAGCGCTTTGTTTTTGGTAACCGAGTCACATAGCTTGACTCGATCCCTGAATTCATTCGTCCTTAGGGAGAGAAATACTTGGGATAATAATCTTCCATTGAAAACACCACCGGCTTTAGATAAGAAAAATGAATAACGAAGATGCCGGGGTCAAAAACGAGATCCTCACTCTTGAAAGAGAGAATAACAGGAGAATCCTCGGGGTAGGTGAAAAATGGGAGAAAAGTCCAAATGACAAATTTGAAGGAATTGACATCTTCAATATTTAGGGATAAAACAATTTCTCCAAAATCATTCTTAACAATCACAAGTACAAACAACAAACACAAGGAACGAAAGAGTACAAGCCTTTTCACCACACATTAGAAAAATAGAAAATGGATAAGCATGAGGTGCCTTCCACGAAGCGCTTTGTTTTTGGTAATCGAGTCACATAGCTTGACTCGATCCCTGAATTCATTCGTCCTTAGGAAGAGTGTGTAGATCCTGGGCTTCCTTTGGTGGTAAGTCCCCTCCGAAGTAATGCTTCACACGATGACCATTCACCTTAAAGTTTGGACCATCAAGTTGAGATAACTCAATAGTTCCGTATGGAAAAACTTTGGTGATGGTGAAAGTGTCTGACCAACGTGTTTTTAAGCTTTCCGAGAATATCTTAAGACAGAGTTGAAGAGTACAACTCGATCACCAACATTGAAAAATCGGTATTTGATGCTTTGGAGTCGTGAAGCTTCTTTTCGTCCTCTCCTTAAATAAAATCAAAGAATCTCGTAAGCGATCACGAAGCTCTTTAAGGTTCATTTAGTTTTGAAGCTTCGTGATCACCCGCGTTTTAAAAGATCGAAATAAGCATGTTTCAAAGCCCAATATGCTTATGCATCAACTCAATTGTGTAAATGGTAAGAACTTTCCAAATCGTAATTAGACCAAACATCTCATTTTCTCGTAGTTGGTCTAATTCGCACAACATCATCATTTGTGTAAACTTTTCGTACATTGCTAGTAGAAACGGAGGGATTAGTGGAAGCTTGTTGTGATTGTGAGTTTTCCATTATAGAGGGATTAGAGAAATTAGAGTATATATATCACGATTAGAGAGATTAAAGAGAGATTAGTGAGTGTTTTTGATGTGTTTTCAACCCCAACTCATTACATGTATTTATACTACCAATCCATGGCTTAAAATCATCAAAAAAATACAAAAAAACGTATATAAACGGCTATATGACCGTTTGGATATTTTTTTTTTTAAAACCGGTTTTTTTATAACGGCTAGTTGACCGACTTTGTTGACCGGTTTTTTTATAACGGATATAAAAAAAATAAAAAAAATAAAAATAAAAAACCGGTTAAAACCGGTTATTTTAAAAAACCGGATAAAACCGGGTTTAGAACCGGTAAAAAACCGGTCGCTTATTAAACCCGAAAACCGGTCTAACCGGTTCGGTTAAATAAAAACCGGTTTTTTTAAAAACCGGTTCCGGTTTTTTGGACCGGTTTTTAAAAAAACCGGTTTTAATTTGCACCTCTACCTGGTGGGTCCTTCATGGCAAGCTTTGAGGATCTCAAAAGCTTCTTGCCTATGCACACATCGTCGAATAATTTGATCCGCACAAGTACGAAAAAGATAGGGATCATCCCAGAAATAATGTTTAACGTCCTTAAAAAACTTTCTCTTTTGTTGAGTTGACATTCCTTTGATAATAAAATTCCCCGCATGGTAATTTGCATAGTCCGCAAACCATGGGGTACTTTCACTAGAAATAACTCCAAGAGTTTTTAAAGGAAAATGTTCATTTATGTCTTTATTTTCTAACACATCCTTATAAGGATTCTCAAGTCTAGATAAATGGTCTGCCGCAAGGTTCTCACTTCATTTTTTATCACGGATGGTGATATTAAATTCTTATAGGAGAAGAACCCACCGGAGTAACCTCAGATTAGCGTCTTGTTTGTTCATAAGGTACTTTAAAGCCGAGTGATCCGTATATACTATGCTTTTGGATAAAACAAGATATGGCCGAAACTTTTCAAAAGCATATACAACGGTAAGCATTTCCTTTTCCGTGGTAGTGTAATGAATTTGAGCTTCAGTCATAGTCTTGCTAGCATAATGTATAGGCTGAAAATGCTTCATCTTTCGTTGTCCTAGAACCGCACCAATCGCAAAATCACTTGCATCATACATGAGTTTAAATGGTAAGTTCCAATCCGGGACAACCAAGATTGGAGCTTCGGTAAGCTTCTTTTCAAGAGTCTGAAAAGCATCAATACAATCTTTAGAAAACACAAACGGTGTTTCCTTCTCAAGAAGGTGGGTCATTGGTCTAGCAATCTTAGAAAAGTCTTGGATAAATCGGCGGTAAAAACCTGCATGACCTAAGAAACTCCTAACACCTTTAACTGTAGTCGGGTGAGGGAGTTTAGCGATAACATCAACTTTAGCACGATCGACCTCAATTCCTGACTTTGAAATTTTATGCCCTAACATAATTCCTTCTCTACACATTGTAGGATCGATATTCCTTTAGTATACTAACCCTTTAACCTGTAAAGGATGTTACCTCCTTGAATAAATCCAAGTTAGT
>BQNB010117960.1:0-17437 GCA_026074375.1 Tanacetum coccineum
GAGAGAGAGAGAGAGAGAGAGAGAGAGAGAGAGAGAGAGAGAGAGAGAGAGAGATGAGAGTTATTGTAAGACAGTGAATTAAAATAAGAAAGTATAAGAAGTATTATTAGCCATTGTGTATCTTTGATGATGTCATTTGATCAATATAAAAAATAGCATTTTTGTAAATTAATTGAAAAAGAATGGTAACTGTGTCAATACATTTTGAAAACTCCTCATGCGTAATTAATGGTACCAAATATAACGAGATCTTATGTTTTTGTTCCATGCAAATTTTTTATTTATTGACGTAGTATTCATGTAACATATTTGTGATGTTGACTCTAAACAACTACGGAGTAATACATATTCTATTGGACTAAGAAAAATTATTGACAAAGTAAAAACGATACATACATACGTTTCAGGCTATATAAATGATACACCATCATTCATACTCCGACATATCATACAATCACTTTGATACAAATCTACAACGAAAATTCATTGATGCATCATAATATATGTTTATTGATACACGAAGTTTATTTACAGATCTAGCTTATACACAAATCAATGGTAAATTTGATACACGATTAAAACTTGATAAAAAAAATGAACACGTGATATACACATTTAACGTGTTAGATACATACGAACACATTTTGAGATCTAATATAAAAAACCAATTGTAATGTTGTTGAGAAAATCACCACCCAATAGTTACTATTCATAATATTTAACAGAGTGTTGGTAATCGATCTTTAACGATTGAGGTCGACGCTCGAGATATGCTAAGAATTTTCTTTGATACATGAGTAGTAGTAGAAGTCGCGATAGATCGTCATCGATTTGTATGTCGCCGTTGTTAAATGAAAGGTGAGAATATGCGATGTTGTCGTTAAATTCGTAGATTTTTTATTTTTATAAGAAAAAAGGGACGATATTCATTTGGAGAAGAAAGAGAACATCTTGACAGTGATGATGGAGATAAAAATGGGAGTTAAAATACCTATCATGCCCTTCTTATCTATTAAATCATATCATTTAATCTTATATAGCTAATTTCCACTTGTCATCTTTTACGTGGCTTCCTATTCTTCTTATTTTAAATACTATCCTACATGAACCTCATTCTATATATATATGGGTTATATAGGTCGTGTCCGGGTTATATGAAAACATATTAGGGTTAACATGACTGACCTGATTATTTAAACGGATCAAATTCGGGTTAGAGTTTTTTAACCCAAACCCAACCCAAATTGTCATCATGGAACCTATCACGGAGATGATAAGAAAATACCTCACCAATATTTACCCTAAGTTGACACTGTATTTTTGAATTATTTCATTAAGGAGGCGTTTGGTTTGTTATTGAGACTCACTATAAGTATTGGTTTGATTAGATGGGTGGAATGAAATGGATATTAAACTTTGATATAACTTCAATAATATTGTTTGGTTGGGTAAATGGATATTGGTATCATCTATCTTAAAAAAATAAAAAATGTGTTTCATTTGAACATGTGGTTCAAGCTGCAAAAAATAAAAGATGAGTCTCATAAAAATACATTAATTCACAAATAGGACAAAAATATTACTCTCTCCGTCCTATAATTATAGTCCAAGTTTCCTTTTTTGTTTGTCCCAATTTAATTGTTCACTTCTAAAAATAGATAGGGAATTTATATTAAGTTTACCATATTACCTCCACTTAATGTTATTATTACAAACTTTAAATATGTTAGAAATTAATTGGTTAAGGATAAAACTGTCATTGTGCAAAAAGTAAGTGAGAGAAAGCTGTAATGATGATGTTTTTCTTAAATTACATGTTTTTTGTCGATGAACTATAATTATGGGATGGAGGGAGTAGTATTTTAAAACAATTGAAGGAATGATTTGAGTATACCACCCTCCCTTGTATGGTTTGAGAAAACCTCATATAATGGGTCCCACCGGGTTTCCAAACACCCATACCATCAATCCAAACATTTAGTATGATTCTTATACCCATTCTTCATACCTCACACCCATAAACCAAACGGACCCTAAAGAAAAGTAAAGTAAGGGAAACACTTTCCTTTCAAAATTAGGAGAAAACAATTTACTTTAATAAGTTTCCTTCGAACTAATACTCGAGAACACAAACTTTTCTATTTCATTTTCATTTTCTTTCACACTTAGGTGTTGTTTGTTTATTTAGAGGCTCTAAATCTGAATCTGATTCGCACATCTGAATCTGAATATTCGTTAAAAAAGTCTGAATCTGATTTTCATATTAATCAGAATGGTTGAGAAATCTGAATCTGAATTAAATAAAACTGTTGATTTGGTAAAAATGTCTAGATGTGTTAAACTATAGTTTTTACAATTTAAATATAAAACGATTGCATTAACACAAGAAATAATTTTTATTAAATAAATAAAAAAAATTATAATATCATCAATAGTTTAAATTGAACTTCTTAAAACGATTAACTAAATGAGTCGCGTTAGAATTGAGATGTATGAGTCCGAAACCGTACTCTTCAATTTGAATAAAATATGAGTTAACAATATCATCTTATACACTTTTTATCTAACAAAACATATGTAATGACTCTATTTAATACTTTTGATACAAAAGAAAACGGTGAAACAAGTAAAGAAAGAAAAACACCAAAATAAAAAATAAAAAAGTAAGAAAAAAAGACATTAAGAGATATTAAGACAGCCTCTACTAAGAAAAAAAACAAAATGTGCTTCTTAATGAGTTTAAATACTCCAGCTTCTTAGTCAAACACAAACACAAACACAATATCCTCAAACCCCTTTCTTCATCGCCGACTTCGTAACCAAAACCCTAAAATGTCAACATCGTTGTCAGAGGAAGAAATAAAGAGGTTGTTTAGAATAAGGAAAACAGTGATGGAGATGTTGAAAGATAGGAATTATTTGGTGGGTGAGTTTGAGATTGAGATGGATAAAAGAACGTTTATTAATAAATATGGTGATAATATGAAACGTGAAGATCTTGTTATTAGTAAGTCCTTGAAGAATGATTCCTCTGAACAGGTATTCTTTTCTTCTTTTAGTATAGGGTGTTTGTGATTTGTTCTTTTTAAGATGTTTATCTGCTTATAATGGCTGTTTGTCTAAGCTTATTTTTGGGCTTACGAGCTTATGTGGTTTTGGCTTATCTTTCACAAGCTCAATTTTTCTGGCTTATTTGAAACTTATGGGCTTATATAAGTATCAAAATGAGCCGGAAAATTCATGCTTATGAAATATAAGCCAAAATCAGATAACCTCGTACGAGCATATGCTGGGAGCATGTACGTTTACAGGGGGTGTTCAGTACTGATTCTTTTAGTGCTGTTCGTGGAGTTAATAAGTCCCAAATTAAGCTTAAACAAACTCTCCCCAAGTATGGTTGGGTAGTAAGCTTCTTATTTAGAGGTGTTTATTCAATAGGAAATTAAATATGTTTTTTACTTTCATATCTGACCTTTATGAATGGACTCGGTTTAACTTATCATAGTATTTTGAAAATAAGCATAATTATGATTACGCGTATTTGGGAATAGTTTGCGCTGATAACTTACTGCGAAAAAAGAAGTCATAAACGAACCAAAAATCATTTTCATTTTGTGGTTAACGGCTCCCTAGAGGAGTAATTAAGCGTATAAATTGACGCGTCGCATAGGACAGAGGATAAGCTTTTCCCATTTTGAGTGGACTCAAATCCTAAATATGACAGAATTCTGTCTTTTATAAAAAGAAGATAAAATGATTGTCTTTCAGTTGAACTTGGTAACCACATCACGCCTCACATGTGGAGTATGTTAGTGAAAAAGGCACACACTCTTATGCAGCTGCCTCATCAATATTAGCTGTGTGACGTGGCTGTTGGTGCCTAATCTGGCGAACCAGGCTATAAAGGATGATTTTAATTACAAACAATTTAGAATAAGATAATCTAAATCTTTACTTCTAGGTAAAAAAAACTATAACAGGTAATCCTAAGCTAGGCAAATATTAATGCATGTGATGGGAGGTTTTGTTTTAGGTTTCCTGACCAAGTTAATTGCCTAGATTTAGTGGCTCCTCTTTCATATATTTTAACTAGAGGATGACGAAGTAGTCATTTTGTTATCCTAAAATTTTACTTTATGGTTGGTATATATTCCTCAATCATTTGTAATGCCAATTTTTTAAAATTACTATATTTTTTCTGCATTTGACTATGTGTTTTCATATTTAAAATGTGTGCTTTTCTACCAGATCTACGTCTTCTTCCCTGATGAAGCAAAAGTTGGAGTCAAGACTATAAAGAATTATATCAACCGTATGAAGTCGGAGAATGTTACCCGTGGAATCTTGGTTGTGCAGCAAAATTTAACTCCCTTTGCCCGAACTTGCATCAGTGAGATTTCAACGAAGTTTCACTTGGAGGTTTTCCAGGTGAGCGAAGCTTATTCTTTCTATAATAACCACCTTTATTAGTTTTTGCTAGCATATACATGGGCAGAGTAGTTGACCATATGCCAATAACTGGCATTATATAATCTTTCATTATTTCGTTGCCCTGTTGATTTGAACACACTTTACTAGTAAATATGTATGCAAGTCTAGATCTATCAATTGGCGAAAACTTTTTAGCCAAAAGTATCTAGGAGATGTGTGCAAACTTATTTAGAGCAGTTTTAAGAAGATTACTGAACTGCAATCTAGAAGTTACATCTCAGTCACCTGTCGTTTGGCAACCAATTCTGTTAAAGGCTGCTGTAGCCTGTAGGTGATATATTCACTGAAAGTAGGTTCTAGGATTATGCTGCTTAATATGGTTGCCAAGGTGGGGTTCTTAACTGCTTCATTCGTTTAGTCATTTTAAAAAACTTCAAGTGTATTACTCAACTCTGTCTCCTTACATCATCAGATAACTTATTCTACCTGAAGACAGGCTTTTCCATGTTCATTGTGTATTGTGTAACGGTATAAATGTTGTTCATTTTGTGAAGTAAATTACTGTAAATTAATATAGCATTGGCATTACCATATTGGGTATCGTTTGTTAACATAATTTGAAAGAACTCATTTTTTGTTTGATGAATTGAACTATCCATACGCCCACTTGGTCATCTCTTAGTTGCTGCTGAAATTTGTCAATTGATAGAAGATTAATTGATTATCTTGCGAAGCTAATGATTTCTGCATTACTAAATTAGAAAAAAGATCTTTTGTTGCGGGGTCAAACTAAAGATGGATATAGAGGAGCATGAGGATCTGAGTCATTGGTTTAGAATTGGTAAAAGTGGCATTAACATTTGAAGTCTGATGCTATTGGCAAATCCTATTACATTTAATAGTTTAGGTTGTATTGCATGAGGTCCACTAAAAGATTATTTGGGTTTCACTATCTAGCCCTACTTGTTCAAGATAAGAACTTTAAATAGGCAGAATCCAAACTTGTGTAACGTAGAGGAGCAGGGAGAGAGAAAAGGGAACATCATCGAAAGTGTATACGCTTAAGGAAAGGTCGTAAATTAGGCAGGGTGTGTAAATGGTACAGATAGGCTTGGGTCAAAGTGTGTAATTTATTAACTCTGGTTATGCTTGATCGGATTTGGTTAACCTTTTAAATACGTTTTTTTTATATTTGTTGGTAAGTAATTAATTTTATGACATGATCATGAAGGCTCTATCATTAAGGTAATAATCTGAAAGCTTTAAATAACTGCATCCGCTCGACCTGTTTGGCCATTTCTAGTTAATCTTTACTGAACCAGTTGGTTGTTATGAATATTAATATGAAATATAACCTGAATTTAAATGGGTTAATTTCTCCACCCCTAGGCAAGTATTTAGCCAATGCGATATATTAAGGCCATTTTATGTAATTGATGCAGGAAGCAGAGTTATTGGTGAACGTCAAAAATCATGTTCTAGTGCCTGAGCATCAGGTTCTTACAAACGAGGAGAAAAGGACTTTACTAGAGAGATACACAGTTAAAGAAACTCAGGTCAGTTCATGTTTCCTTTCTGTTATTTGCTAATTTTTTAAAACATGTGCGGTAACTTAATCTATACACAACATTTGTTTGCAGCTGCCTCGGATTCAAGTAAGTGATCCGGTTGCTAGATATTATGGGCTGAAGCGTGGGCAGGTCGTGAAAATCATTCGACCTAGTGAGACTGCTGGTCGTTATGTCACTTACAGATATGTTGTTTGAATCGTAAGTGGTGTATGGGATGTAGAAGAGACTCAGATCAACATTTGTTCTGTTGTAAGCTTGTTAAATGTCATTGGTAACAAACCAATTTACTGAAGATTACCTTCTTTTAATTTGTTTGAAATGTTAATGATAATTGAGTCGGATATTGTGTCGGTTTGGGTTTCATGTAGTAAATTACAGTCTTGTCTAATTATTTCACCTTGGTGGCCAGTGTTGGTGTACCAGATAACCTATGTGTTATATTGTGATGCGAATAGATTTTCGTTAATGATCTTGATATTTTTATGTATATGCAACCCGTCAGATGAAGTATTCTTTTCGGTGACAATCAGATGGTAATTTGTTGCAAAATTGCAGTCCGCGAAATTTGTCTACATCTTCAATTATCTTCAAAATTCCCTTATGCCATTAAGTCCTTGGGCAAACTTGATTGAAAAAGAATTATTATTTTTTTATTTTTACAAATAGTGTTTTTTAGTATTGCGTTTTTATCTTGGATCTGTCTTAGATATGTTTTTTTTTGTATTTGTATGGTCGTTTCAATCTGTGTTTTTCTATTTTCATGTTTATTGGAGGTTGTTACGAAGCCTTATGTGTTTTGGGTTCTCATAAGACCAGTCACACTTTCGCCAGTTTCGATATAAATAAATGCAGTTTATAAATAGAAGTGAGAATGATTGCAAAGGTGGTTTCAATTTAGGTTTATCAATAGGTTAGTGCTTTAAGTACGAATTAAAGAACAGTTTAGTAGATAGTTGGATGTTTTAGGGGGAAGAGGATTGGGTGATATTGAGGAATTGACGTGTTCAACAATCGTTTTTTTGTTCCACATGTAGCACAAGTTGACTCATGGAGATGGTTACACGACGACAAGGGCTTCTTTAAGGTCGAAAACTTAAATAGATGATGGACGACCAAATTCATGCTTCTACAAATGTGGTTCAACAAAATATAACATCATACTAAGGCAAACTTGCATCTTTATTTGCTGTTCATAACGATGAAGACTATCGGTGTTATTTTGGCTGATCATCTTGGAATGGGTGATGGGTCTCAACTTAACAGATTGTCTACATTGTAGAAATGATGTAGAAATGGCGTAGCAATGTTTTCTAGGTTGTTCTTGAGGTCGTAGAAGCTTGGGGCAAAGTTTTTAGGTGGTGGAATTTAGAAACTTTTAGTAGCAAGGCGATACAAGATATGATTAATTACAATGGTCATAGTAACTCCAATAAAAAGTGAACAAACGATTTTCAAGCGATTTGGTTGGTGATGCTATACATGGTATGGTGCATTCGAAATAAGTAACTCAGTATGTGAAAACAAAATTTGTAATCTTAGTATAATTTGTGGTGAGGTACAAATATTTTCCAATAATTGGATTTCTAGTAATGCAAACAGGGTTATCTCATCTAGGGGTGAAGTGTTCGGATCCGGTTAAAGATTACAAATATTAAAGAGTTTGTGAAGTCGCACGGTAAAAATGTTAATACTCCATAGTAGTAGTAGGGTGAGCAAAATGGACCGTGGACCGGGTCGGATCGAAAAACTGGCCTGAACCGGACTGGACCGAACCAATTTTGATCCGGTCCTCGGTCTATCATTTTTCTTATTTTCGGTCCTCGGTCCGGTCTGATCCGATTCGGTCTTACGAAAAAACCGGCAATTATGCCTTGTTGGATCGGACCGGACCGACCCGGACCGGACCATTTCGGTCAGGTCTTTGGTCCGGTGTTTTGGACAGTCGGTTTCGGTCCGATTCGGTCCGGTTTTGATAGGTCCGGTCCGGTTTTTAGACCGTGAGCACCCTACTCCATTAGTGAGATGGAGGCGTGTTTTGAGGACTTTTCCTTGCATGCCTATTTTGTATAGCTTCCCCCCTCCTCCTACAATTGAATAGGAAAACGAAATTATTGTATTGTTGTCCAAACAGAAAGTTATATTTTAAAATCTGAAATCTAATTCAAGTACTTAATTCACAATGGTAGTTTATGAAAAGATTTATAAAATGATGAAGAGGTCTAAAAAATTGTAAACCATAGTGAAGATAGGTATATAAATAGGTTTAGAATGAATAGGTCTAGAATTCTAGACCTCTTTAAAATTTAATGCATTTGAATTATGTATGATGTTTATAAAGCTTTACGAAGTTTATGCATAGTGAAGATAGGTTTATAAAACAAAAAAATTTATAAATAAATGCTATAATAAATGTATAAACTTTTATAAAGATTTACCATTGTGAATGCCCTTAGTCTAACTTAAGGGTGTTTGTTTCGACCTATATGTAAGCTTATGAGCTTATTTGATTTCGGTTTATATTTCATAAGTTTCGATTTTTCAGTTTATTTTAAGACTTGTGGGCTTATATAAGTTTATTATATTGTAATCTATCTATATCTATATCTATATATATAATAAAACAAAATCTATTTGAATCTCTCTCCCACCCATTAATGACATCACTAATTATGTCATCAATTATGTCATGAATGATGTCATAAATTACTTGTAAAATTCATCTCCCTTTTTCATTCTTCTATTTTTAAATTTAACTTTCTATTTAACATATTTGTAGGTTTAGCTCATGTATTTGATTTTAACCCATGCTTTTGATGATGTAGTCGAATCTAATGATTTTAACCCATGATTACATGACTACATGAATTATTTATATATATATTGAACGGAAAGAACGAGTCAATTCGCTAATTTATTTATCATATGTGCTTCTTGACGAGTTTCCTATTTGATATTCTTTCAACATTTTGTTGGTGGATTTTTATGCTCATTTATGAGAAGTTGTTATAATACGACTAACTACTACTCATTATTCATTCTTTCAAAACTGATTTGTTATATAAAGTACTTCTATTTGAAAATGATTTATTTGTAAAGTATCTACAAGATCACAAATGAATATATTTTTATTTATAAGCTACCCGCGAAATTCGCGGGTTTATAAGCTAGTAAACTTATATAAGCCACAAGTCGCAGAATAAGCCGAAAAATTAAGGTTTATATTATATAAGCCGAAATCAAATAAGCTCATAAGCCCATATATAAGCTGAAACAAACACCCACTAAGTATCCAATTTTTAATTTGGGTCTTCTTTTATTATATAGAAAAATATCGGTTTTGAAAGATTGTTAAATAACTCAAAACTTAAGATTACATCTTTTACTTGAAACGCTGTCTAACTGAATTAAGTATACTGCATCATCCTCAGTTAGTTTTTAATTTTGTATTTCACAATTAGTAATAAGCTTTAAAGATATAATTATGGGTAAACTACACCATTGGTCCCTCAAGGTGTGGGTAAATTACACCGTTGGTCTTCAAGGTTTAAACGGATTGCAGGATTGCAGATATCGTCCTCAGATATGCGTAAGTGCACTCGTGGTACCCAACATCATGTTTTTCACTCCACATCATACAAAACTCTAACGCTTGTTAAAAACGTCGTTAGATGAGAGAGAAGCGTGTTTATGTATATGAAGTGAAAGAGATAAAATAAAAGGTAAATTAGTGTAAGTGATTGTTAGTGTTATAGGGTGCGTGTGTTGAAAAATGAAAACCTCGAAGGATAATTTGTATTATTCATTAAATATTTATAATGATAATACAATGAAACCTAAAAACCCCGAGGGATTCAAACCCACAATCAGGCTTGGGCCATATATATCATCCGATACTCCCCCATAGTCTAGCGGCGAAATCGTGAAAACTTGGACTGAAGTAGTAAACTAAAAGAAAACATTAACGCGATGAAAACATAATTTTTTGTTGAATAAATCTGGCAGCAAGCGGAAACAATTATTCAAGCAGCAACAAAAGCAAATTAAAGCACCGAAAAAAGCAAATAACATATTTGTTGAAGAATGGCATCAAACGGAGACTGATCTTCACCATGCAGAAACAACAAAAGAAAAAGCAAAGAAACAAAATAAAAGCAAATCTTAAACTTTTTTTTCGCCAGTTAACTTCCGTCAGCGCGTGGCGGCGCGTCCGACGGCTGACGACGGTGATTCAAATTGGATTTTGTGCAGAATTGAAAAACGAAGAGAATGACGCTGATCGCGTTAGTTAACTACAAATGGTCAAAAAGATACGGCCATGTAGGTTTTTGCCGAAAATTGCAATTTGTTAATCTTTTTTTTAAGAAAAGGGATAAATGGTGGCGGCTAGGGTTTGACGAGTGGCATAGAGGAGGCGACTCAACTTAGACACCTACGTCTAGCGATCAGACATGCTCCAATACCTTGTTAAAAAATGAGAACCCCGTAAGATACTTTGAATTATTCATCAAATATTTGTAATGATAATATAATGTAACCTAGAAATCTTAAAGGATTCACCCTAATATCGGGCTTAAGATTTTTTTTTTTTTTTTAAAATTTTTTCCAACCATAACTATCTTCTAATAGGTTTCGGACATGAAATGGCAACAGACGAAAAAGACCGTCGCAATCGGGAGGTTTTTAACGAGCTTTAGGATTTTTGGGAGGTAAAGTGAGTGAAAAATGTAATATTAAGGACTACACTTGCCCATAATTGAAGATGATATCCGCAATTCGACTCAGACATTGGGGATCAACGATGTATCAAGTTTTATTATCAAAAGCTTTTGTCATAAGAAAACTAATATCACAAAAAGTATCGCGTGAACCTTTTTACTCTTTTTTTTCACTTCTAAATTTTAAAGTGATTTTATCATGAACCACTTATCTTCAAGTATTTGCTTCACGTGCTTGAGGATAATCAAACTTTGCATTTTGATGCAGCGTAACTCTTATGACTTCAAAGCTTTTAACAAAAGCTTGTATTAAAAGATAAACATGTGTTTGACGAAATTAGTTAAACCTAGCTAAAGCTAAAATTAGTGAAGCTTATATTATTAGCTAAAAGATGAGGTTTTTATTCTCGCATAGATGTGTGGCAAATTAGTTAAAGTTAAAGCTTAATTTTTTAAAATGACATAAAAATCATTTGTCATAAGAACTAATATCACAAAAAGTATCGTGTGAACCTTTTTACTCTTTTTTTTCACTTCTAAATTTTAAAGTGATTTTATCATGAACGACTTATCTTCAAGTATTTGCTTCACGTGCTTGAGGATAATCAAACTTTGCATTTTGATGCAGCATAACTCTTATGACTTCAAAGCTTTTAACAAAAGCTTGTATTAAAAGATAAACATAGTGTGTTTTGACGAAATTAGTAAACTAGTAAAGCTAAAATTAGTGAAGTTATATTATTAGCTAAAGATTGAGGTTTTTATTCTCGCATAGTGTGTGGCGGAATTAGTTAAAGTGTAAAGCTTAAAAATTTTTTAAAAAATGACATAAAAATCATTCATATACGTATATAATATTAAAGGGTAATTCAAAAATTTAATAATTACAAAGCGATACCAGGTAAGTGTGCAAACGAAAAACGGGATGAAGAGATAGTAGTGCTCCACCTCCTTTCGCTAATATACAGGAAAGAAATATATAAAAGGGGTTTCTCTCATTCATGAAATGTCGAGACTGATTGATGCGTTGGGAAAGGTACTTTGGGCTAGTAAAGGGATAAATGGTGGCGGCTAGGGTTTGACGAGTGGCATAGAGGAGGCGGCTCAACTTAGACACCTACGTCTAGCGATCAGACACGTTCCAATACCTTGTTAAAAAATGAGAACCCCGTAAGATACTTTGAATTATTCATCAAATATTTGTAATGATAATATAATGTAACCTAGAAATCTTAAAGGATTCAAACCTACAATCGGGCTTAAGCCATATCTATCTTCTAATAGTTTGGACATGAAATGGCAACAAGACGAAAAGACCGTCGCAACTCAGGATGTTTTAAACGAGCTTTAGGATTTTGGATTGTAAAGGAGTGAAAAATGTAATATTAGGGACTACACTTACCCAGAATTGAAGATGATATCCGCAATTCGACTCAGACATTGGGGATCAACGATGTATCAAGTTTTATTATCAAAAGCTTTTGTCATAAGAAAACTAATATCACAAAAAGTATCGTGTGAACCTTTTTACCCTTTTTTTTCACTTCTAAATTTTAAAGTGATTTTATCATGAACGACTTATCTTCAAGTATTTGCTTCACGTGCTTGAGGATAATCAAACTTTGCATTTTGATGCAGCATAACTCTTATGACTTCAAAGCTTTTAACAAAAGCTTGTATTAAAAGATTAACATGTGTTTGACGAAATTAGTTAAACCTAGCTAAAGCTAAAATTAGTGAAGCTTATATTATTAGCTAAAAGATGAGGTTTTTATTCTCGCATAGATGTGTGGCAAATTAGTTAAAGTTAAAGCTTAATTTTTTAAAATGACATAAAAATCATTTGTCATAAGAACTAATATCACAAAAAGTATCGTGTGAACCTTTTTACTCTTTTTTTTCACTTCTAAATTTTAAAGTGATTTTATCATGAACGACTTATCTTCAAGTATTTGCTTCACGTGCTTGAGGATAATCAAACTTTGCATTTTGATGCAGCATAACTCTTATGACTTCAAAGCTTTTAACAAAAGCTTGTATTAAAAGATAAACATGTGTTTGACGAAATTAGTTAAACCTAGCTAAAGCTAAAATTAGTGAAGCTTATATTATTAGCTAAAAGATGAGGTTTTTATTCTCGCATAGATGTGTGGCGAATTAGTTAAAGTTAAAGCTTAATTTTTTAAAATGACATAAAAATCATTCATATACAGTATATAATATATTAAAGGGTAATCAAACAATTTAACTAATTACAAGCTATACACAGGTAAGTGTGCAAACGAAAACCGGAAGAAGAGAATTAGTAAGTGCTCCACCTCTTTCGCAAAATATCGGAAGAAATATATAAAAGGGGTTTCTCTCATTCATGAAATGTCGAGACTGATTGAGGTTGGAGGTACTTTGGGCTATGATGTGAGAGGTTGTCGCAAGATTCTGAATCGGATGGTTAACGGGATAGGAGTTCATATTGTTGATCAATGAATGTGTTATCAATTAATATTTGTGGTACAAATAAGAGGCGGAAATGTAACTGGATTAAAGATTTATGTTTTAAACATAACATTCATTTTTTAGGTGTGCAAGAATCCAAGATGACACGTCTAGAAGTATTTCGGCTCAAATCTATGTGGGGTAACTACACATTTGACTATGCATGTAGTATGTCTCGTGGTAGATCAACGGGTTTGATTTGTATGTGGGACCCGAATGTCTTTGTTAAAGAAGAAATATGGTGTGATGATGCTTTTATTATTGTGAAAGGTCGTTGGACTAATTCGGTTGGGACATGTTTTATGATCAATATTTACGGCCCTCATGACCCCGTGGCTAAAATTACCGTATGGAACAATATTCGGGATTTCATGCAGTCTCATAGGGGTAAATATGTGCTTTTTGGAGACATGAATGAAGTGCTGGATGAGCACGAACGATACGACTCTATTTTCTCAAGAAGTGAAGCTGATATTTTTAACACGTTTATAAAGGATACAGGTTTGATTGACTTGCCTTTGGGTGGTCGTCTTTTTACGTGGATGAACAAAGCGGGAACGAAACTTAGTAAACTGGATCGATTTCTATTTTCTGAAGATGTTCTAGAGGCATTGCCAGATATTCGGGTAACGGATCTTGACAAATTATGGTCAGACCATAATCCCATTCTTCTTCATTGCAACAAGTCTGATTACGGCCCGATTCCTGTCAAGATTTATCACTCTTGGTTCCTTCGTGAAGATTTTGATTCTGTTATAACTCAGGAATTGGCTTCCATTGTGCCGATTGATGGCATCAACGTTCCATTTCAGGAAAAATTGAAAAGATTAAAAATGAAGATAAGACAATGGCATATTCACATTAAAAGTAATGATGGTCTTCAAAAAGCAGGAACTAGCAAACAATTTGAAGAGTCTAGAAACAAAGATTGAGGCGGGTACGACTTCTTTGGAAGATCATGAGATGCGCATAAAATTACTCTAAGATGAAAATAAATTAGACAAATATGAAGCTATGGATATGGTTCAAAAAGCACGTATCAAATGGGATATGGAGGGTGACGAAAACACCAAGTTTTTTCACAGCTTAGTGAATCAAAAAAGAAGAACGCAATCGATTCAAGGCATCATGCATGAAGGGGAATGGATTACAAATCCTCTAGAAGTTAAAGAGGCGTTTCTTAGTTTCATCAAAGAAAAATTTCAGTCATCCGATTCTATGGTGGCTTTCCCTCCTTTAACTGTTACATCGGGTCTCAATTCTGATGATCAACATCTTCTTGAAGATGTTGTCTCGTTAGTTGAAATTAAGGAAGCGGTTTAGGACTGTGGTAGTGATAAAGCTCCCAGTCCCGATGGGTTTTCTTTTTTATTCGTGAAGAGATATTGGGAGCTTATAAAATTGGATATCCATGCGTTTGTGTCTACATTTTTAGAATCTGGTAAGATGCCTACGGATTCAAACTCAGCTTTCATTACTCTCCTGCCCAAAGTAAGTAATCCTATTCACATCCAGGATGTTCTTCCTATTTCTCTTATTAGTATTCATTACAAGATCATTGCCAAAATTCTAGCAAATCGTTTATCTAAAGTTGTAGGCAAAGTGGTTAGTCACGAGCAATCCGCTTTCATCTCGGGTCGCCAAATCCTAGATGGTCCTCTTATGCTTAGTGAAGTAATCGATTGGTACAAAAAGCAAAAGAAAAAGTTGATGCTCTTTAAAGTGGATTTCGAGAAAGCCTTCGATTCCGTAAGTTGGAAATACCTAGATTTTGTGCAAAATAGTATCGGTTTTGGTTCAAAATGGCGAACATGGATCAAGGCATGTCTTGAATCAGCCAATACATCTATTTTAGTTAACGGCAGTCCAACCTCTGAATTCTCTGTTAAGCGTGGTTTGAGGCAAGGCGACCCACTTTCTCCTTTTTTGTTTATTCTGGTTATGGAAGGACTTCATTCAGCCTTATCTGATGTCGTAAATTCAGGCTTGATTCGTGGTATAAAGATTGGTGATTCAGATATTCAGCTTTCTCATTTATTCTACGCAGATGATGTAGTCATTACCACAGAATGGAGTTCTCATGACATGGATAATATTATCTGTGTTTTGCAGGTTTTTATGTTGCCTCGAGCCTCAAAATAAATATCCTTAAGTCTAACATTTATGGCATCGGAGTTTCTTCAGACGAGGTGAGTTCTATGGCTAACATGACTGGTTGCGCTTCGGGCTCCTTTCCTTTTGTGTATCTCGGGCTCCCTATTGGTTCCACTACAACATTAACCGCTATCCCCAACAACATTTTGGGGGATTCCCCGGCGACTTGTCGCTGGGGATACCTTTCCCTGGCGACTTGTTGCTGGGGAATGGTCGCTGGGGAATGCTCGCTAGGGATACGTTCCCCAGCGACAATCCCCAGCGACAAGGTGGGTCCCACATATTTTTCAGTCAAGTAATTAGTGCCACCGTGGCACATATTCCTCGGCGACATGTCGCTGGAGAATGTCCTAGTTAAAATTAAGTAATTAAGACACTTAATTAAGCAATTAGTTAATTGGGCACTATCCCCGATGACAAGTCGCTGGGGATAGTGTTCCTTATACTTTGACTTGTCAACGTACAAGAAACTTTTTTATTGCTATCCCCGGCGATATGTCGTCGGGGAATATTAACGTATAATTTTTTTTAAAAGCTATCCCCGGCGACATGTCGCCGGGGAATACTCTGCATTTTTTCGAAAACCTGTATTTTTTAAATACTATCCCCGACGACATGTCGACGGGGAATAGTCTGCATTTTTTTTAAAATGCAGCCTGCACAGCAGGCGATTTCGATATTTTTTCTGGAAAAAATCTACCAAACATCAAACCTGTACCAAAACCTGTATAAACTCATCACAACTTGTACCAAAACACAATACAATATAACGGATCAACGCAATACACATACATCACAACTTGTACCAAAACCAAAACATAATAAACCTAAATCGTCCAAAATCCGAATAAGTATTCAAAACGTTGCTTCCTAGTCATAAACGGGGCTTACAAGTCAATATTCAACATGATATGATAGGGAAACAAGTGTTTACATACAGGTCACCAAGATGAACATAAAGTAACAATGTAGCATACTAACCCATATATTACATAACTAACTATCGCCATCGCCATCCTCATCCTCGTCCTCCTGATCGTCGGCACTCTCCTCGTCGTCCTCGCACCCGCCACTCCCGCTGGCACCACCCGACTCAAACTGTAAAAACATATTTGAGTACTTTGAGTCACTTTTAAAAAGACTCATCATGAAGTCCACCTTTTTGTGTAGGCTGTTGAGCGTGCTTTCAGACGCGGGCGTACTTGGGCCGGCTGTGGCCCGTGCTGGCAATACCCTACCAACACCGGGAATGTGCCCTCGCTGCTTACCCCTTCTAGCCAAGTAACACTAGAAACACAATTGGTTGTAGTGGTTGCATTTAAGATATATGTTTTTTAATCAAAAATTAACGTTACATCGAAAAAATTTACGAGTGTTTCGAGATGCACAAGACCCCTTGGTTCCGTGTATGAGAAGAAGTTATGTTTTTATATGGTCATTTCTAAGGTTTATTGTGATTGGTTCAATTAATATTCTTATAAGGCAACTTTATAAAGTTGCCGTTAAAAAAAAAATATTCTTATAAGGCAGATTATCAATGGTAAATTGATGTATTGCCCAATGACTAGCAAGAAACTAAACTAAAACGAAATGGTAGCACTAAAAAACTTGAACAGTATGGGTTTTTTAATTTTGGTTGGACAATAAATAAAAGGAAAAGAAACAAAAATATGATAAGGAAAGACATTGAAATAAAATAGACAAGTCACAAAGAGTCAAAAATACACATAATACAGATCATGGCATCCAATCAAATAATCTTTTATATAATAAAAGAATTACATTATTTCAGAGTTTTCTATCAAATCGAATCTTATGAATTAAAAAATTGGACTAATCAGATCGCTTGATTTTGCGACGTAGGCAAAATCGTGTGATCTGATTGGTCAATAAAAAGTCAAAATTGAATCAATTTGGTCAAAATTAAAAAAATTTGGTGGAGAAAAAAGACACATAAAAATATACGTGGCAAATTTGTAAAAACAAAAACTTGAAAAAAGATGAGGCAATTAATAAAACTTTAGTGGTTTAATTTTAAATAAATTATATGGAGTTAAGTATAAATTTATAAAT
>BQNB010117961.1:3168-14931 GCA_026074375.1 Tanacetum coccineum
TTGGAGGGTGTGTTTCTTTTAGCTTGATTTCAGTGCAAACTTCCACATTTGGTGTGTTTGTTTGAGCACGTGTGTCATTCCCCTTGTTATAGCTAGCCAATCAAAGACGTTTGATGACGTTTTTGCTTGATGAGATGGCACTTAGTACTTGGAATCTCTTGTGGCCACGTTGAATTGAGTTAAATCTCTTTTAATTGAGGTTAATTTTAAGCTGGGTAAAATTGGGGAAGAAACGTGTATAGTAATAACGACTTTTCCCGCTTCTTTTTTTACCCCTTTTTTTCATTGACTGAGGAAATGGGGGTGTTTGACTTGGGCTCGGATATTTTATAAAAGGGTTTGGGCATGTGTAATTTGGGCTTGGGTTAAAAGGGTGAAAGGTTTATAGATTTTAAGAGTTAACGACCGTTAGTCCTAAGGCTTTTAGTGACTAACGATGTTATGAGTTTAGGGACTTATGGTGAAATTGTTTTAACATTAAGGACTCATTTAGGATTTTAAGGGTTTTGTCTTTTTATGGGTTGTCCAAGGGTTGACTTTATTGACCTTTGCTAGAAACACCCGGCTCTTGTACACTCTATCCGTTCCCGTGTTCATGTTTGCCCGGTTGTGACCATTTTCTTGTGTTATTTGAAATATCCTTACCTACACACCACAAATGACAAAACAAGCAATATACAAGCATAATTTGCATAATTTGTTCATTTTAGGGCCATTTTTAATATAAAAAGGATATGTGATTTCTCACATATCAGTAACGAAGTCCATTGGTATTCTTTCCCATTTCCACATAGGAATCTATGGTTGTACCAGTAAGCCGGATGGCTTCTGACATTCTGATTAACTCTAGAACATGTCAAACATTTGCCAACATATTCCGCAATGATTGCCTTCATGTTAGGTCACCAATATAGTTTCTTTATATCCTGGTACATTTTATTAGAACCTGGGTGAATGGAATACTTCGATTTATGAGACTCGTGCATGATTAAGTCTCTCAAACCACCGAAAAGTGGTAGCCAACTTCGATCTTTGATACAACGAGTTCCATCAGGACGAATTTCAAATGATTTGTCCATCCCTCGTAGGTTTTCGGATTTGATGTTTTCTTCCTTGATTGCTTTGGTTTGAGCTTCGAGGATTTGAGTTGGTAATTTTAGGTGAAGGGTCTTGATCAATGATCTGATTCGGAGTGGTTCCTTTTGGCTTAAGGCATCTGCTGCGACATATGCTTTTCCAGGATGGTAGGGGATCTCACAATCGTAATCTGCAAGTAATTCTAACCAACGGCATTGCCTCATGTTTAATTCTTTCTGATGAAGAATATGTTGAAGGCTTTTGTGATCAGTGAAAACTATACACTTTGTACCGTATAGATAGTGTCTCCAAATTTTAAGAGCGAATACTACTACTCCTAATTCGAGATCATGAGTGGTATAGTTTTCTTCACTAGGCTTAAGTTGTCAGGATGCATATGCAATAACCTTCTCTCTTTGCATTAACACTGCTCCTAGACCTTGATGGGATGCATCACAGTAGATAAAAAATCCTCATTTCCTTCTGGTAATGCTAAGATTGGAGCTTCACATAGCTTCTGTTTTAGCAGTTGAAAAGCCGATTCTTGGTCTTCGCCCCAAATATACTTCTTGTTTTTCTGGGTTAATTCAGTCAAAGAGTTTGCAATCTTCAAAAAATCTTTGATAAATCTCTGATAATAGCCAGCAAGTCCTAAGAATTGACAAACTTCTGTGGATGTAGTGGGAGAAACCCAGTTCTTAACTGCTTCAATCTTGGCGGGGTCAACATGAAGTCCTTGACTATCAATTAAGTGTCCAAGAAATTGCACCATGCGGATCCAGAAATAACACTTGGAGAACTTGGCATACAACTTCTCTTTCTTAAGTAATTCTAGGATTATTCTCAGATGATTTGCGTGTTCTTTTTCGTTACGAGAGTAGATGAGAATATCATCGATGAACACTATCATAAATTTATCCAAGTATGGTTTACACACACGATTCATGAGATCCATGAATACAACAGGTGCGCTAGTTAAACCAAATGGCATCACTTGAAATTCATAGTATCCGTTGAAAGCAGTCTTGGGAATATCTTCGTCCCTGACTCTTAGTTGGTGATAGCCTGATCTCAAGTTAATTTTCGAGTAAACAGTCGAACCTTAAAACTGGTCGAATAAATCATCGATCCTGGGTAATGGGTAACGATTCTTTACGGTGAGTTTATTCAGCTCTCGGTAATCGATACACATTCTAAAAGATCCGTGATTCTTTTTAACAAATAAGACAGGAGCTCCCTAAGGCGAAGTACTTGGTTGGATAAAACCTCTATCTGCTAACTTTTGTAGTTGGTCAGATAGTTCCTGCATTTCTGAAAGAGCTAATCTGTAGGGTGCTCATGCCACTGGTTCCGCTCTTAGAATCAATTCGATTTGGAATTCTACTTGGCGAACCGGAGGAAGGCCGGGTAGGTCTTTAGGAAAAAATCTTCTGGGAATTCTCTAACTACTGGTATATCTTCCAGTCGTCTTTTGTCTGACTTCTTCTCCATTACTTGGGCTATGAAAACTTGACATCCCCTGGATATATATCTAGCGGTTTTAATACAGGATATGAGGCTTAGTCGGGTTTTACTTTGATCACCTCGGATGACCAAAGTTTCATCGTCGATTAGGATGTGGACGACTTTCTCGTCACAGATAATTTTGGCATGATATTTGAACAACCAGTCCGTACCAATGATGACGTCAAAACTACTAAGTTTAATCGGCATGAGGTCAATTTCAAAGGGTTGGTTTAACAAAATCAGGGTGCAACCCTGGATAACGGTATTAGTGCCTACTAGGTTTCCATCGGCCATTTCAATGTTATAGGTGGTATCTAATGTTATTGGTGGGATATTAAGCATAGAAGCAAGAGATATGGATACGAAACTTTTATCGGCTCCTGAATCAAATAATACTCTAGCTAGATGTTGATTTAAAAGGAATGTACCCGTGACTACGTTTGGGTCTTGGTGAGCGTTCTTGTCTCTCAGCAAGTATGCTCTTCCGTGGGCACTGTTGTTTGCTTTTGAGCACTGATTTTTGTAATGCCCTTTTTCCCCACAGGCATGACAAGTTACTGACACTGGTTGTAGGTTGCTTCCAGTAGCTGGCCCTTTGTTTTTGCAGTTCCTGGTCTGGTGGCCCACCTTGTTACAAGTCTGACACTTAATAGTGCAAGGTCCTGTATAACAACCCGCATTTTTCATCAATGTAATTATCCATCTATTAAATTAGATGCACTGTAATATCCATCTATTATATATACCACCTTTATACAGAGAAATTTTTTGCTTTATCTCATTATGCAACGTAACTTGCATCTCTAAAGTAAACGAGCTCACGCAACCTCTACCAATGCCATCTATATCTATGTTTATATCATGTAAACATCCTAATATGTCAAGTCTATATCTTAATATCATTTTTACCAAGTACATTATTCATTTAACGTACTTTTCAAAATGTTATTTCAAAACAAGCGTTAAACGTTAACGTTTATATCAAAACCCTAATTATATGTAATGTATACATATAAAATGAATGTGCAAGCCCCTAAAGCATGTGTAAAAGTATTAATACACAACTTTTGAATATCTTTTCCCTCCTAAATCAAGTTACAACTTTCTAAAGCTCAATGTACAAATCATCAAAGCACGAATTCAAACTTTGCCATTTTCCCTCCATTCTTCTTAAGGATTTTATACCATATTTTAATCACATGTTACAAGCACCTAATACACAACATTTAAACCGTAATTATACTAATCCTAAACCCTTATACACATTTTAAAAACCCTAAACCCTAAATGAAACCCTAAAACCCTGATTACACTTTAAAACGTTAAAACTAAATCCTAAACCTTAATCCTTAATCCAAAACATAATCCTAACACTAAACCTTAATCCTAAACCCTAATTTATCTCTAAACCTAACCCCAATCCATGAATTAAACCCCAAAAACCCTAACCCGAAATAAAATGAAATCCATTTTAACCCATATTTAGCCAAGCTAGCATCTTACCACCTCTATGACATCACCACCATGTCACCAAGCAGCCTACCAAGCACCTCCATCACCACCTTGGCCACCAAGTTTTCTCATCACCTCCTTGTCACTCTATAGTAGCCCCGCCCCCCCAACAACCTTCCACCTTGCATTGCTACACCTCCATAGCCCTCAATACTCACTCCTAGCTGCTATTAGTCATCTATCTACAACACTTAGACACCACACCAAGGAAACTTAGGCACAAAGGCTCATTTGAGCCCTATAAATAGCCGAGACCCCCAAACCATTCAAACACACCTCAAAAATCAATATAAACAACAACAAGTATCTTAAAGCAGATCAAGATAGTATCCAAAGTGAAGCCCCAAGATCAGAATAAAGCCATGAATTAAGAGAAAAGAACCCTTGAAGTCTTTACCTAGTCGTACGATCCTCAAACACCTTATATCGACCCATTTTAGCTCAAGTAAGCTCAAAATCTTGTTCAATAAGCTTATAATCTGTATTAGAATGTTCATAATACTCTTAAGATCATATATGAACTCTTGTTAAAGCCTTGAATCCTCAAACCCATGTGTTTTTTATTAAAACCCTAAAAACGACCCGTTTTGATTTTCTAGCTAACGAATCCTTTTTCTAAACTTTTGTTATGTTAAAACATCTTATTTTAGCTTATTCTAATAAGCTGTAACCTGCAAATATCATTTGGAACCCTAAAATAAGCTTGCATGGCTTTTTGGACTTTATTTGTAAATATTTTCATGCATATGGGTATATATCGTAAATTTATGAAATTTATTACTAGAGGGGCTGAAAATATCATTATTCTAAAGTTATAACTATAAGGAACTATTTTGGCAAGTTCTAAAGTTAAAGGTTTAAATTATATATACTTTATATATAAAGGACTAAACTTGTAAAAGTTTATAAACCAATGGTATATATTGCCATTTTTACAAACTTAAAAATATAAAATATAATATTTTATATAAATTAAAAATATATATATTAATATTATAAAACCCGATTTTATTAAAACCCGACACATTAATCGTTATTAATCATCGATCGGCCCATTATAAAACAATTACGTTATATATTTAACGTAATTTATCATCGACTAACTTTTGAAGAAACTTAAAATCTTATCGTATCACGTTACTAGGGAGCTTCATGTGAGGAGTTTCATTTGGGTATACGTTTTGACGAGTTTGCTGGATTTACGATTTAAAGTGTCCTGGCTCCTCAAACGTTTACTACATGACCTTTAAATTATGATGTCGAACAGTGATACAATATTTTTATAAATTAATAAATCAAAGTAATACGTTAAACCATATAAAGTTTTGAAACATAAACCAACACACTAAGACTTGACATATTAACCCAGGTTGCGTGACGAAGTCGTTACTTTCACTTGATATACTTTTGCCATCAATCCGATTTCCCCTGTTAAGGTGAGTTTATAGCCTCGCATTTTAAATCTTCTAATGTTTTCATAAACCCGCGAGGGGGATACATGCTATAAACCATGAATACGAGTATTTTTCAACTGTATGCTATCCTGATATTTATTCCCTAAGCCCTACTGTTTCCATCAAGAACCCCACTATCATGAACTTTAATTATCTTTGGAGTAAGCGCTAATGCTGGTGAATAATCTAATTTAGGAAAAAAAAAACTGAGCGTCCCCGTTGGAGTAACCTAAACTTTTCTGGTAACCAAACGCACTTCACTTGAAACACTATGAGGGAGGCACCCGTTGGGGAAACTTATTGTGATTGATGATTATCTCAAGGTCTCGGTGCATGAGCTTAGGGCAATAATACTATTTTCTATAATAATTATGCTCATTGAAATTATTACACTTATGGGTGTATAACAACGTAACCCACTATAAACTGTATCAAACAGTAAACCCAAGGAACCTATGAATTCACTCAACTTTGAGTTGACCATTTTTAGCATGTTTAAACTTAGGTAATTGACAACTTATGGCACAGATTGACAACGACTTGAAGATTGGCTTAAACATTTTCTTCAAGACTTTATGTTTTTCATGGTAGATTTTAGGACCTCTGTTTGTAAAAACTCTGATGAAATAACGAATGACAACTTATCTTCAAAAAACATCTCTTTTGAGTCGTTTTCTATGATTATGACTGTTGTACTATGAAATAATACCCCAGATTAGCTTCCGCTGCTATATGTTAAAAATGAGGGTGTTATAGATTGGTATCAGAGCCACGGTTATAAAGAACAAGGTTGAAACCTTAACTATAACTACTTTTCTTTTTCCATCCAAGAAAGTCCTCCGTGCCACTACATCTTCCGGAATAGTATGTAAAGTACATAACTATTATACTATTATATAAATAACTTATGTTATTTACCACTGGGTTGTTAACAGAGCGATGTCTTCTCCTAGCCACCCAACTTTACTTTTTCCTCTAACTTTCCTGACTATATCCCGGCTTCCTCGGACTATGTCCCAGCTTCATCAAGAAAAACTTATTCTAGCTCTTCAAATAACTCATTTGGTTTAGTTCCAATAGCTTCACCAACTCTTTCACTTTTTCATGATGACCCCTATATGAAGGTCATGCATGCATACTATGCTAAAAAAATCACCTATTCCACCACCAGCAATTGTGCCTCCATCTTCAATGCTATCTCCAATGTTTAATCCTCAAGAATTCTTTCTTCCTGAGGAATTATTGCCACTTAAGAAACAAGGCCGTAACCGATCATCCTCCTCTACTTCTGCCCTACCTCAAGCATTTAAGATAGGAGAAAGCTCTCGTAAGTACCAAGTCCTGTAACTCACGAGGAGCAAATTGGAGGAAATTTTTAAATCACTAATGAACTCTCTTCTCAGACTTGGCATTGAGCACATAAAAGGCATGATAGAAGGTCTTGGAAAAGGTCGGGTGATCATACAACAAGATTTTGACAATCTGGAAGCTGAACTCCGAGGGTCTCATACTAAAATTGCTAAACTTCAAAGAAAACAAATGGGAAATAACAACAAGATTGCTCAGGCTCGCTTCAGGATTGCTAATCTAGAACAAATCATCAAAGAAATCCAAGTCCGTCACCAAGTAGACAAGGAAAGTCTTCTGAATGCAATCTATGAATACAAGAACAGCCAAGAAGGACCATCGGACTACTAGATTAGATACTAGTTATAGCTTTTGTTAGAACCTAGCCACGGGATGTGTGGTATAAATAACAACACTTGTCAAATTTTGACTATATATATTACAAAGGCAAGTTGTTCATGATATAATATAAGGGTGATCCCGTTTCATTATCATCATGTGTCCTATATATCATCTCTGTCTTCATCATTATGAATCTTACCATAACCCCTAGAAAATAAACTAATAAGTTAGATACTTGTTAGAATTCATATCAAATAAGTATCTATGATATCACTATTGTGACAATGTTTATTTTTGAACCTTATGCATTTTAAGGAAAGAATTGTGATATCATTCTTATTACGTGTTGTCTTATGTTGATAGAATGCCTCCCAAAAGGACATCAACATCTGAAGCACCAGTCACGACTCAAGCTGCCATCAGGAAACTAGTTGCTGACAGTGTTGCCACAGCTCTAGAAGCACAAGCTGCAACAATGGCAAATGCTGACAATACCAATAGGAACACTGGAGAAAGAGAAGCTCCTGTAGCCAGAAAGTGTAGCTACAAAGAGTTCATGAGCTTCCAACCTTTCAATTTTAAAGGTTCAGAAGGAGCTGGCAAACTTATCCGCTGGTTTGAGCGAACTAAATTAGTTTTTTCTATAGCAACTGTACCGAAGACTACAAGGTGAAGTTTGCTACTGGTACTTTAACTGAAGAAGCTCTATCCTGGTGGAATTCTTTTGCCCAACCTATTGGGATAGAAGAAGCTTACAAGATTACCTGGGTTGAATTCAAGAAGCTGTTGATAAAGAAGTATTGTCCCCAAACTGAGGTCCAGAAGATGAAAGACGAATTTTACCATCTAACTGTGAAAGGGAATGATCTCAAGGCATATGTGAGAAGATTCCAGGAATTGGAAACCTTGTGTCCCACTATGGTGCCAGACTCAGAGAAAATTATGGAAGTTTTCATCGGGGGATTGCCTCGAAGTATTGAAGGGAATGTTACCGCCTCTAAACCTCAAACTCTAGAGGAAGCCATTAACATAGCCCAGAGGCTAATGGATCAGGTAACAAAGCACACTCTGGTGCAAGTATCAAGTGATCACAAACGAAAGTTTGACGACAAAAGAACTTTCAACAACAACAACAACAACTACCATAACACCAACACTAACAACCGTTACAATAATTACTAACCACAACAGAACAGAAGACAGGAAACCTTCAGGTCTTATGCTGTCACTCCAACTGAAAAAATAGGTATATTAGAAACCGTCCCTTGTGAAGAAATGCACTCTGCATCACACAGGACCTTGCACTGTTAAGTGTAATACTTGTAACAAGGTGGGCAATATGACCAAGAACTACAAAAACAAAGGGCCAGCCACTGGAAGTAATCTGCTACCAGTAACAGTTACTTGTCATACCTGTGGAGAGAAAGGGCATTATGTAAATCAGTGCTGAAAGACCACCAACAACAATGCCCAAGGAAGAGCCTACATGTTGAGGGATAGGAATTCTCATCAAGACCCGAACGTAGTCATGGGTATGTTCCTTCTAAACCAACATCTAGCTAGAGTATTATTTGATTCTGGAGCTGATAAAAGCTTTGTATCCATATCTCTTGCCTCAATGCTAAATATCCCACCTATTACAATAGATACCTTTTACGATATCGAAATGGCTGACAGAAGCTTAGTAAGCATAAACACCATTATTCAGGGTGCAACTCTGACTTTGTTAAACCAACCTTTCGAATATGATCTTATGCCAATCAAACTCGGTAGTTTGGACGTCGTCATTAGTATGGATTGGTTATCCAAGTATCATGCTAGAATTATTTGTGACGAGAAGGTCACCCACATCCCAATCAATAGTGAAACTTTGATCATCCGAGGTGACCAAAGTAAAACCCGACTAAGTCTCATATCCTGTATAAAAACTGAAAGATATATATCCCGAGGTTGTCAAGTTTTCGTAACCCAAGTAATGAAAAAGAGTCAGACGAGAAACGACTAGAAGATATCCCGGTAGTCAGAGAATTTCTAGAAGTTTTTCCTGAAGATCTACATGGCCTTCCTCCTGTTCGCCAAGTAGAATTCCAAATCGATTTAATTCTAGGAGCGACACCTATAGCCCGAGCACCCTATAGATTAGCTCCTTCAGAAATGAAGGAACTATCTAACCAACTTCAAGAGTTAGCAGACCGAGGTTTAATCCAACCAAGTACTTCACCCTGAGGTGCTCCTGTCTTATTTGTCAAAAAGAAAGACAAATATTTTAGGATGTTCATCGATTACCGGGAGTTGAATAAACTTACCGTAAAGAATCTTTACCCATTACCCAGGATTGATGACTTATTTGACCAACTTTAAGGTTTGAGTGTCTACTCGAAGATTAACTTAAGATCAGGCTATCATCAACTGAGAGTCAGGGATGAAGATATTCCCAAGACTGCTTTTAGAACAAGATACAGACACTATAAATTTCAAGTGATGCCATTTGGTTTAACTAACACACTTGCTGTATTCATGGATCTCATGAATCGTGTGTGTAAACCATACTTGGATAAATTTGTGATAGTGTTCATCGATTATATTCTCATCTACTCTTGTAACAAAGAAGAGAACGCAAATCATCTAAGAATAATCCTAGAATTACTCAAGAAAGAGAAGTTGTATGCCAAGTTCTCTAAGTGTGATTTCTGGATTCGTATTGTGCAATTTCTTGGACACTTAATTGATAGTCAAGGACTTCATGTTGACCCCGCCAAGATTGAAGCAATTAAGAATTGGACATCTCCTACTACACCAATAGAAATACATCAATTCTTAGGACTCACCACTTATTCTCGAAGACTTATCAAAGATTTCTCGAAGATTGCAAAGTCTTTAACTGAATTAACCCAGAAAAACAAGAAGTATATCTGGGGAGAAGACCCAGAGACAGCTTTTCAACTGCTTAAACAAAAGCTATGTGAAGCTTCAATCTTAGCATTACCAGAAGGAAATGACGATTTTGTTGTTTACTATGATGCATCCCATCAAGGTCTGGGAGTGGTGTTAATGCAAAGAGAGAAGGTTATTGCATATGCATCCCGACAACTTAAGCCTAATGAAGAAAACTATACCACTCATGATCTCAAATTAGGAGCAGTAGTGTTCGCTCTTAAAATTTGGAGACACTATCTGTATGTCACCAAATATACTATGTTCACTGATCATAAAAATCTTCAGCATATCCTTGATAAAAAAGAGTTGAACATAAGACAACGCCGTTGGCTAGAATTGCTTGCAGATAATGATTGTGAAATTCACTACCATCCTGGAAAGGAAAGTGTTGTAGCAGATGCCTTAAGCCAGAAGGAACGAATAAAATCACTCCGAGTTAGATCATTAGTTATGACCATTCATCTAAACTTACCCTCACAAATTCTCAAACCTCAAACCAAGGCAATCAAAAAAGAAAACATCAAGGCTAAAAACTTACGAGGAATGGACAAATCATTTGAAATACGTCCTGATGTATCAAGACTCGAAGTTGGTTACCACTCTTTGGTAATATGAGAGACTTGATCATGCATGAGTCCCATAAATCAAAGTATTCCATTCACCCAGGTTCTGACAAGATGTATCAGGATCTAAAGAAACTCTATTGGTGGCCTAATATGAAGGCAAACATCAATGAGTATGTTGGCAAATGTTTAACATGCTCTAGAGTTAAATCAGAATGTCAGAAGCCATCCGGCTTACTGGTACAACCGAAGATTCCTATGTGGAAGTGGGAGAGAATAACAATGGATTTCATCACAAAACTACCTAAAACCTCAAACAAACATGACACAATCTGGGTCATTATCGATCGCCTTACCAAATCAGCACATTTCATCCCTACTCGAGAGACAGATAGTATGGAAACCCTTACAAGGTTATACATCAAAGAAATAGTCTCCCGGCATGGAGTGCCAATATCTATCATCTCAGATCATGACAGTCATTTCACATCTAGATTATGGAAATCATTACAAAGTGCTTTAGGTACTCAGTTAGACATGAGTACGGCATATCATCTCGAAACTGATAGACAAAGTGAAAGAACCATCCAAACACTTGAAGACATGCTTCGAGCCTGTGTTATAGATTTTGGAAAAGGATGGGAAAAACACTTACCATTAGTAGAATTTTCTTACAATAACAGTTACCATTCCAGTATTAAGGCAACACCATTTGAGGCACTTTATGGTCGAAAGTGCAGATCACCTGTTTACTGGGTCGAAGTTGGAGATGTTAAACTTACGGGACCAGAAATAATCCATGAAACCACTGAGAAGATAGTGTAAATTTGACAACGCTTGCAAGCTGCAAGAGACCGGCAGAGAAGTTATGCCAATATAAGATGAAAGCCTTTAGAATTCCAAGTTGGAGATCATGTTATGTTAAAAGTATCACCTCATAAAGGTATCATCCGATTCGTAAAACGAGGAAAGCTTAACCCTCGATACATGGGACCTTTCAAAATCCTTGAATGGATTGGCCCAGT
>BQNB010117962.1:0-21082 GCA_026074375.1 Tanacetum coccineum
TAATCTCAGGAGCTTCGTCCTTTGAACGTAGAAACTTTACCCATGTAAACCTAGAGTAATCATTAACAATTACTAAGATGTACTTCTTCTCGTTTATACTTTCTACCCGTATTGGCCTGCAAAGATCCATATGCAAAAGGTATAATTTTTCCTGGTTAATGTCTATAGCTTTGGGTTTGTGAGAGGCTTTCTTACTTTTTCCTAGAGAACATGTCGAACATAGATGATCTTTCTCGAATTTCATCTTTAGTAGACCTTGAACAAGACCTTGTTTAGCTAACTGGTTGAGAGTACCAAAGTTTAAGTGTGACAACCGACGGTGCCATAACCAACTTTTCGTCTTTGAGGCTTTGGAAAGAAGACAAATCAGAGAAGACCTCAACATATCATCTAGTGAAATAGTGTACAAATTTATGTCTCAAGATCCAGAAATTAAATCAACACCATCCAAATTGCGAATAAAACATGTGTGTTTGCGAAATGCAACTTCTAGATCCGAGTCACAAAATTGTCCAACAAAGAACAAGTTATGTCCTAAACCCTAACATAGTCAACCCTGGAGATTGTAACAATTCCCTAGATGATAGTCACCATAACCTATAATCTTTTCAATCTGATCATTTTCAAATCTAACAGTACCCAAAAATTTGCTAACAAAGTTGATGAGCTGAGAGCGCTGCCCTGTCATATGCTTGGAGCATCCCGAGTCCAGGTACTAGAGTATGATTTATACGACCTAAAACGGAAAAGAGAAGATGATGGAGCAGTATAAATAGTGGATCCCCAGTTTTGCATGGGTTCTGAGTTGTTAGAATTCTTAGTTGTTACTCTCTTAGATTTTTTACTCGACCCTACATTTGTTATATCTGTGAGTTTCCATGATTTACTACTTCCGGGTGTTGTCTTAACTACTTGTGTGGGAGTAGGCTTCTTAGGAGGCACTACTTTAGTGGAGGTGAACCTAGTAAATGGTACATGTTTCTATCTAAAGTGAATGTCCGACCTGTAGGTATCCACCTATATCCTACATTAGTAAAGACTTCACCCGTTCTTTTCCAAACTTTTTTGGTTTTGCTCTTAGTAGATTTAGCTTTCACAGATTTAGATTTAACAGGAGCAGATACATCATTAAGATAATCACAAACACATGAATCATGGATAGAATCAAACATACATTCATGGCAGGTAGTAAAAACAAGTTCAGAATTCGCATTCAACACATAATGCTTAACATTTTTATTACAAACTGTTTTAGAAATACGATTCACATTATTCAAACTATAATTCGCACTCCTATTTTTTTCTTCAACCTACACCCCCTCCCCTCCCCCCCCCCTCCTCCCCCCCCCCCCCTCCATTCTCCCCCACCGCCTTAAACTCCTCCCTCCTCCCCCTCCCCCCCCCCCCGCCCCCCACCACCCCGCCGCTTCTCATCCCCCCCCCCCACTCGCACTCCCCCCCCTAACCTTTCTTTCGCTAATTCCGCTCCCCTAGGCTCCCTTCCGACCCCCCCCCTCCCCCCCCCCCCCCCCCCCCCCTGCTTAAGCTTCAGTAAACAGCTTACTCCTATAAAACGTGACATAGAATTTAGTGGTCTGTTTTTGCTTTGGATTTACCTGTTTGTATGTGTTATCATTTGATGTTTCACATGGTTATGCAAACCTAACTTTCCTAGTCATGTTCATTGGTGTAACAGCAACTAACTTATCACTTACATGTTTTGTACTAGGACATGTAGCACTAACATAGACAAGAAAATCTTGGATGCATGTGAAAAACTTACAACCAGAGGCTAAGTTACTATCTAAAGGCCTTAGTTCTCTAGCATCTTCGATGATTTCTTGAAGTATATCAGCATTTGCTTATGTATGCTTAAGATAGACTACATGTGCAGCCATATTATTCTTTATGCAAGGGGAAAGAGGTGGCAAATCTAATTTATAAACTTTTGAAGTAACCACATTCGAATTACGCACATTTTGAACACTTTCAATAGTATTTTTTCCTTTTAAGTTCGCAATGTGTTCCTTCAGTTTCACAATCGAGACATTCTTAGCTTCTAACTGAGCTTGTAATTCATTTATTATGAAAAAATCCTTAAATTCAAGAGAATCTTGATTATGAGATGGTCTGTTGTTTTGAAAACTTTCTTTGTTTCGTTGCAATTTAATTTCAAGGGAAATACACCGATTTTCAAGTCGGGAACATCGTTTTGAAAGTTCATTGTAAACAACCTTTTCAATCATATCATTCTTTTTATCAAGCTCAGTTTGAAGTTTCAAATTCTCTTCATATTAATCCACACAACTTTGTTCCATGGATTTATAATCATTAGTATACACAAGATCTTTAGATATAAGCATCTCCATTAATCGATTATTTTCATATTTTAACAGGTCTAGAGCAGGATTATCATGAACAAGAGAATTATTATTGACAGGTATCAAATTATCATACTGATCATGAGCATGCATTACAATATTCATTATATCTTGACAGATAATATGCTCTAAAACACGATCATTATCAAGACTTAATTCCTTTTTCTCAATCTCAAAATACTTCTTATCTATAGAACATTTGGCAACATCGTTTTCCATTTGAGTAAAAATGGCTTTCATTTCTGAGTTCTTTGTTAAGACCGTGTTCAAACATACAAAAATATTCTTGCAAAGTTTGAGCAAATGGTTTGACATCCTTTTCAAAAGCCCCTTTTATATGTTCAACCCCCCCAAGATCCATTTCCAAAAATTTTGGTATGAAAAGTTATAGTTTCTTCAAACTTGTTAACATGTTCTTTCATTTTGTGAAAACTATCTTTTACCAAACTAATTGTTGGAAGTTTACGAGGAATCTCCTTCTTTAAAGCTGGTTCGGATGGAACTGGTGGTTTTGTAACAACAGGTTATGAAATAGGTAAACAATATGCCTGTTCTGCAGACAGTTGTTTTTGAGGCACAAAATGCTTCGCAAAATGTTTTGATAGTTTATTTAAAGCCACATAATCAATGGGGGCAATTTTGACTTTCTTTTCTTTTAAGCTAGTATTTTTAACCTACTTTCTTCAGCCAATTTTAAGGTTTCCTCACTATCAGTTACAGACAAAGCAAAATGTGTCTTAACTATAGTATTGCCATCATACAAAGCAGGTACCTTCCATCAAGCTTGAGAGAGATAAAAAGGATTTTGATAACCAAGTGCAGTTTTGTGAGTTTCATCATAAAACGCTTAAGGTTTTGTTAACATATGCATTGTTTGCGTGGACTGACCCATTTTGTAAACTACATTGTCTAAAGTTTTATTTTTCTTTTGTAAATCAATGACTTCATCAAGATATTTATCTTCCTTTTGCTTAGACTCCTTTTTCAAACATTCAACAGTTGTTGATAAAGTCTTATGACTTTCAACTGTTGCACTGAGTTGTAGTTTTAATGAGTGTATTTGTTTTTCAAAATCCGCAACCTTAGCATTTCTGTCGCCAATAACCTGTCTTAATTGACCATCAATATACTTTTCTCTATCATTTAAATCAAACTTTTATCTTTGTTATAAAAGTTTTACTTGTTCTTTATATCTTTCAAGCTCGGCAGTTAAGGTTTCATTAACAACTATATTTTCCCGCTACACCTTATTACATTTTGCAACTTGACAAGACATTTCTTCAATGACATACATTAATAGTGCATCTTGTTGTGCAGAAGAACTAGTGTTTTGAACAACCGAATTTTTAGTTTCTTACAAATATTGCTCATAAGAAATGATATTACTATCACTTGTTATGTCAATTTCTGTGTTATTATCAATAAATGGTTATTCATAACAATGTGTCTCTTGTACACTTTGATAACTCATATTATTTTCTATATTTGTGTCATGAAATGGTACCTCTGAAAGAAATCTGAGTCATAGGAAGAAAGATTGGCCATAAGAATTGCTTTAGCCGAGGGAACATCATCATAATCAGAATTAAAAGCATCAAGATCATCAGTTTGAAACGCTGCTGGTGTTGGGATTTCCTGAGATGCTTGAGCTGGAATGATTGTATCCTCATTATCTTCTAAGAAGGCTAACTGTTCCAGATCTAAATAAGCTCCAGATTCTAAAGCTTCTGACAACAACATCTTCTCCTTAAACCATGTAAAGTACTTGGGCTTTTTTGTTTAGTGCACTGTCTAGCAAATAACCCTCCTCTTGACAGTTGTAACACTTAACCACCCTAGCTTGAACTGGAGCCCCTTGTCCATTAACACCCAGATTTGTAGCAGTGTTTCTTTCCCTATTGTTATCATATCCCTGAGTCTGTCTCCCTTAAACTGTCTAAACAGCGACTCTTCTATCTTGAATCGTTACTTGGTTGACGAGGTTCTCAGCTGATTGTTTATCTGTGGGAAACAAGGACCAAATGTTGTGCTCACAAATGCCATTAGCTTGTTCAAATTGGCAATTGGATCATCAGAAGGGTTAAAAGATGGAACAACAAGTCCTGAATCTAACTTTGAGGAAGATGATTGTTGAATAGCAGGTGCTTGATAGGATTGTTGCAAAATAGGTGCTTGAAATTATTGTTAATGAACTGCTAAAGAAGGAGTTACAACTTGTGGCAGATATTATGATTGTTGACCAATTGGTGCATCATAAGAATGTTGTGGTGCAAGAGATGGGTAGTATTGTTGTGAAACCACTAATAGCTGTGGATAATACTGAGTCGGGTTCAAGAAAGATGGATAATTGACAACTAAAGCAATCTGATCCGGATACCTTTGTCTTTCTAAACGAACTTCATTTGCATGAGCTTCATGTTGCCTTAGATGTGCATACAAGTGATCAAAGTTGGTGGTATGCATGTATTTTGCTAATTTGACGTCCATAAAAAATTTGCTCCATTTAGGTTGAAGATGATTGACAAACTTTGTGTTGACTTGGAGTGGTTTCATAGACATACCAATCGTATGCATATCATTGATCAGCTGGGTAAACCGCATGTAATACGAATGAATTGTCTCTCCTGGCATAAAAGTAAATGTGTCAAAGTCATCATACAACTTGGACTCTCGCTCTTTTAATGATAACTCTGAACCTTGAATGAGTAATTTGACTCCATCCCAAATCTGCTTTGTATCTTTGTTTTGATTAACGAAATTGTATATGTCTTGAGGTAGACCTTGTAGGACAATGTTTGTTGCGATGATATCAACTGATTCACGAAGCTTTTCCTCATCTGTGAGGTCAGTGTAAGTTCGTGCTCTGACCGTTTATGGAGTGGTTTCAGTTCCGGGTTCAACAATGGTTCCATATTAGAAAGGTCCATTAAGTACAGAATCAACAAGCAACTTGACATTTGGCTTACCTTTGATGTACAACAACATACGACTTGCCCATGAACTGTAGTTAGTCTTATCCAGCATCAGAGGTCTGTTATCAGCCCTGGCAACAATGACATTTTCTGCTAATGATAAACTCATTTTGAATTACTTAAAGTGTGAATTGAAATTATTTTATTGATTCAGTGATTGATGAGAATTACGTTAAAGTGATGTGGTTATAAGTGATTTTGTCTTTGTTAATTCACAGGATTTTACTAATCTTGATTAAACCGAGAAAATAAGTTAATACTTCACAGGATTTTACTAATCAAAGATAAACCATTGAAATTAACTTGTGTTTGAAGTGTACGTCAAAGAAACACAAATAGCTATGAAAGAAAAATGGCACAAATCTCTGCGCACAAATCGCTATGCACATTTCGCCTTGCACATTTCACCATGCACATTTTGCCATGCACATTTCACTGTGAAGTTAATTTTTTTGCAGAGTTTTGTTTTCTTGGAATGTAACAAATCACTGCCAAAGAAATTGCACAAATCGCTATGCATAAATCGCTATGCATAAATCGCTATGCACATTTCTTTATGCACATTTCGCTATGCACATTTCGCCTTGCACATTTCACTGTGAAGTTAAAACTTTTGTAGAATTTTGTTTCCTTGGAATGTAACAAATCGCCTTGCACAAATCACTGTCAAAGAAATTGCACAAATCGCTATGCACATTTCGCTGTCTTCAAACACATTTCACTGTCTTCAAACACATTTCACTGTCTTCAAACTTTTAGGAAAAATAACTCTTTAAATCACTTAAAACCACACTTTTGACATTTTTGATCCAAACCTTTTGTACTTCTAACTAAATCTAAGCTCGATACATCATAAAAACACAAACTTTAAGGTTTTAAACACATAAATTAGTTTTCAAGAAAATAACGTGCGCACTAGCTAAAAACAAATAAAAATGTAGGTTTTGATCCTACAAACGCACATAAACTCATACAATCACTCCATGGAGACTGATACCAATTGATGATATCATAAATAAGTAACCTAAATGAGAATATAAGATCAAACTAGAGAGAGAAAGTAGGTGGAAGGCCTTTGTAGAGAGAGAAACTAAAATAACATAATCTAGTATTTCTTACAAATGACCAACACCCTCTCCATGGGATGGAGAGGGCTTATATACTGATGTGTCGTTGTGTGATATATATTTTTATGGTTCAAGTTTTAAATTTATATTTTTCCGACTTAACCAAAAACAACACTTTAACGGGCAGTGTACTCGGTCGGTGGTAGATTCGTGGTAAGTAGGGTGTCGAACACTTGAAGCGAGGTTAAATCTCTCAATTTATTAATATTTTGGTTATCTAATCTAAGTTAATTCTAATCTAAGTCAAACCTATGCTAATCCTATGTTAGTTCTACTCCTAATTCTAACAGGTAAAAGGGGGTTTCAGCCTGAGAGACTGGCACGGGTTTGGTTGGTGACTACAATCAATTCAAGACGCTTTAACCCACGTAAGCAAATTAACAGAAGATAAAAGAGCAGTCGAGCCTTATGATAGAAAACTGTACTAGCCATAAGTAATCCGATTAGAAGTTGGTTTGTTTATTCATTGCAATGATTACTTATCTTGAAGAGGCATATCATTCTTATACTTAGGCGGGACTTCATCCTAAGACCTAGACACATTAATTCTATCACAATTAAAGCATCCGCATAAAGCATCCTTATTTGCTGATTATAATCTATCTTAGGGATTAAAGCAATGGTGATCTTGTTAAACCCTAGCTCATAGAGACTTTACCCACTTACAGCTTAATGGCAATTTATACTCTAGTAGTCCACTTGTCCAACTATCCAATGGAATCAGTACATTATTTGTTGAATTATCTAGATTTACCTACTAGTCAACATTGTTAGGATTAATGTTTTCTTAACTTAGTACCGACAGTACAAATAGTTAGTACCGACAGTTATACTTATCGTATTGATGTTTGATGTGGAATACGCTGTATAGAATTTTAAAAGTGATATGCCGTATCCCAAGATATGAATATGCCGTATTCAATATTCGATCAGAAAAATAACAGCAAGAATTAATTAATGCAGAAAAACAAACAAAACAAATAAACACACAAATATGCAAAATCTACAAATGCAAACTAAACTAAACTAATCTAAAAACACTAAATCTAAACTAAAACACTAATAAACAAGAATTAAACAACTTCACTCCCCGACAGCGGAACCAAAAACTTGATGTGTCATTATGCGTTGGTAATATTTGTTATCAAGTTTTACTATTTATGTTTTGCCGACTTTACCTATTAACTAGCACTAACAGTCAGTGTACCTGATCAATTGTAGGTTCGTTGGTAAGTAGGGTGTCGATCACTAAGAGCGAGCATTAATACTTAAATCTATTGGTATTTTAGTTGTCTATGTTAGTCCTAATTAATCCTAATTAAACCTAATCTAACGCAAAGGGGGGTTTTCAGCCTGAGAGACCGGCATGAGTTTTGGTTTAATCTAACTATATAAGACAATTAACACACATAAGCAGATAAACAAACGATAAAGAAATGGTCAAACACTAATGAAAGGAAAACGTATTAGCCAGTTTAATCTAATAAAATGTAGGAATTATTTATGTGTGCAATGATTATATTACTTTGTTGGTGTTATATCATTCCCTAAGCTTAGGTGGTTCTTCTCCCTAAACTGTATTATGTTAATCATGTCGCAATTAACCTAAATCCTCATAAAGCATGCACCGCTGATTATAATCTATCTAGGAGACAATACTAGTGACATATCGAAACCTAGCTCATCGAGGCTTTACCTACTTATGTCCGATCGTTATATATATGCTGGTAGCCGCGGTCAAAGCACTTATCAAAGGAAACAGAACGTTATGTGTAATCCTAAGTCACCTCTTAGTCTACCTATTCACTTAACCAATGGAAGAAACCGAGGCTTAAATTTGCAGTCCTATTATTCCAGAGTCACATAAATAAGTTGTATGTAGTTCTATCCTAGACTCTAGCCTATGCCAAGCAATCTTGATCAAGTCGAATGATAGATTAAACACATAATCGAAACATAAACAGATATGAAGTGATAAACATAATCAACATGCAACGAAAAGATAAACAATCAATATAAACTTTGAACTTTTACTGCTTGATAATTTAACAATCTAACTAATGTCCCGATTTTGGTGGATTAACATATCATGAGCTTTTTGAGCTCTATTAGGGGAATAAATTACATTTTTCTCTAATTCTTCCATAAAATGAATACTTACCATGAATCCAATCGTCTCAAAACATATTTACAAGGATAAGGACTTTTCTTAGAAACCATGTTCTCAAATAATTAGCCTGAGTTAAAACAATAATGTACTAAAAGCGAGTACATACAAGGTAGGCTAAGGCGATTTGGGTGTAACAATTGATTCAAGGGTGACAATGCTCTTCATTAATAGTCTGGATTAACCAGAAAGTTACGAGAACCATGAAAAAGGATAGGCTCAGAGGGTTATACTAGGGGTATCCTCCACTAAAAATGAGTGCATGGCAAGGTGTTAGGATTAATGTTTTCTAAACTTAGTACCGACAGTACAAATAGTTAGTACTGTCAGTTATACTTAGTACCGACAGTACAAAATAGTTAGTACTGTTAGTTAGTAAGTACCGTTAGTAGAAAGTTAGTTAGTACCGTTGAGAAGATATTTAAAAGATATTTATGAGATATTTTAGAAAAAGATTTGTAAGCCTTTTAGGGTTATCCTTAGTATATAAAAGGATCACCTTTGGCATAGTTAGACACGTGTGTTGAATATACATGAAAACAGAAGTTTAGCAAATCACATATCATAGTTAGCAATCTGAAATCCTCAAGAACACTTAATAAAGTTGTTATTCAGTTATTCATTGTTCTTCTTGGTACCTGTGTTAAGATTCCGCATTAACACATAGTATTCATAGTCATTGTTTCTATATAGTCGTTTGTATTTATACATCTTGGCTATCATCCTTTATAGGCTGCAAAGATCCATTCAGTTTATTAGGACCTTCAAGTGGTATCAGAGCTTTGAGAAACTCTGAACAAGAAGAACAGTTAAAAACCAGTTATTCATCTTCAACCAACAAATCTAAACATGTCTGAAACACAAGATGAGAATCCACCACCACCACCTCCACCAGCAACACAACAAAACACCAAATCACAACCAAACTCTCAATACTAGTTCAACACTTAAAGCTGCCCTATTCTCAAAAGGGAGAATATAGATATATGGGCTATGAAGATGGAACACTATTGGCTCATACAGACTAATCCAATTTGGGACGGTTATTCAATTGGGAATGGTCCTGTGTCTAGTCACAATGATACAACAGGACAACTTTAATAATTTTGCTCCTTAAAACGTTAGAAGAAGTAGTGAGTCAGAGAAAAGAGAAATAAAAGCCGGGACAACCTTTGCTAACGGCCATACCAGAAGATCACTCTAGCTAAATTCCATATAAGATGACTGATGCAAAAGAGATGTGGAATGCCATCAAATCCAGATTTGGTGGAAATGATGAATCCAAAAAGATGCAGAAGTACATCTTGAAGCAACAGTTTGAAGGATTCACTGTATCCAACTCAGATGGTATTCACAAAGGCTATGAGAGATTTCAAAGTCTACTCAGTCAGTTAGAGATTCATGGAGCAGGTGTATCTACTGAAGATGCAAATCAGAAATTTCTAAGATCTCTACCTTCTGCTTGGTTACAAGTTTCCTTAATTATGAGGAACAAACCAGGAATAGGAATGGCCAGTCTCAGTATGATGACTTGTAAACAATATAAGAGTCTTTGAAAATGATTGTAAATGGCTCTATAGCATCCATCTTCCAACTTGCAAATTGTAGCATTTGTTTATGAAATACCTAGCAGTACTAATGATGTTAGTACCGCTCATGGTGTTTCCAATTATCTTCTGGTCATTATTCCAAAGCTATGAACAAAAATCATCATTTTCCTTGTTGCAAGTCAAATCTGCTTGTCCTCAACTGGATCATGTGGACTTAGACCATGTTAGATGAATTTGACTTGAATAAATGGACTTAATGGCCAAATGGCAATGATCTCCATGAGTATAAGAAGTTCTACAAGTAGATGGTAAAAAGCTACGTTTGATGCCCAAATAGACTGTTGGTTTTGATAAAACAAAGTGGAATGCTACAACTGCCACAAAATAGGGCATTTTGCAAGAGAGTGTAGAACAAAAGAAAAGGATACAGGAGGGGGATGGTTGGAACTCTAGAATTGAGATTGGGAACAGAACTGGAAAGAAAGAAGAGTCTAAAGCATTGGTGATAGTTGATGGAGAAAGTGTTGATTGGACAACTCATTCAGAAGATGATGAAAACTTTGCTTTCATGGCTAGCAACAGCTCAGGATCAGACACACAGGTATGTTCAAATGAGTGTAAAGAGTCTTATGCTAACCTTAAAAGACTCTATGATGCTCAAAGAGAGCAACTTAGTGATGCTAGCGTAGAAATAAAGGGCTTTATACACAGGTCCTTAAGAAAGTTGAAGGCACAGTTAGTTGCCCATTCAACATGGGTCAACTTTGGTATTATTAGAGAACAAAAACTCAAAATTTATGAAATAGATTTAGATGATTAAAGAGATGTTCTTAACATTACCACAAGAAATTGTTGGTAAAGCTCAAAAAGAAAAGATGATTTGGAAGTAATAGGTAAACAAATGGAATATTCTTTCAAAAAATCTTGGTTAAATTATAAATAGATCATATGTGTGCATATGCTAAATTTGGTTTCTAGGGTATGGTGATTACAGATATAGTGGGAATTTGAGTTATGAAAATGAAATTTCACAAAGTGTCTTTGTGTGCAATAAAAGTGATTCTGAAAATCGACCTTTGCATACAAGGCTTGTTAAACCAAGTGAAATGCAAGCTGTCCCCACCCATGACAGGGAATTATTTGCCCTCTGGACCTGATATTGAAATTGATGACTCACAATATACATATGGTCCAGAAAAGACTCAACCAAGTGAATCTGAATCCCAAACAACTGAACTTGATACCTGTAACTCTAACATTAGTACAGAACCTTCTGAATTAGTGTCTGAACCAGTTGTCAATGAATCAAATATAGAAGTTCAACCTAAGGTTTGGTCTGATGCTCCTATCATAGAGGAGTATGAATCAGATAGTGATGATGAGTATGTGTCTGTACAAACTAAAGGACTTGATACACCTAGTTTTGCTAACAAGCAAGTAAATACACCTAGGGAAAATGTTAAGAATCAGTCTACACATAGTCAAAAACCTAAGGTTAACAACAAAGAGTTGGGGAATGGGATTACTGAAAGAGCATGTTTTGTTTGTGGAAGTTTTAGTCATTTAATAAGAGATTGTGATTATCATGTAAAATTGGCTAAACAAGTTGAACTAAACAAACAAAATATGTCTAAGGGTAATGGAACAAGGGAGAGGAAACCAACATGGAACAATGTTCAAAGGGTAAATAAACAAAATCAATTTGTACCTTTAGCAGTACAAACAAGAACTGGAAATAATCCAGTTAATACTGCTAAAGCTAGCAGTACTAACAATTTTAGTACTGCTAGACAAAAAGTTAACAGACAGACAGTACTAACTAGCACTCCTCTGAAAGTTAATACTGTTAAGCAAATTGTGAATGATGTTAGACCAGCAAATGTTTTTCACAAAACTCATTCACCATCATCAAGGCCTTTCAAAAGAACAACAGTACTAAAAATTTATACTGCTAAGGTAAAACAAGTGAGTACTGTTGGGGTAAAATGGGACACTGCTGTTAAGGCCTCAGCAGGTTGTGTATGGAGAACAAAAGGATACAACAATAATATTCTCTCCATATACAATGGTGGATCTAGTCTTAGAAATTGTTCAACTTTCAAAGATCCACTAGGCAGACTCAAGCCCAAACAGGCTTGGGTCCCTAAGAGAGACTAATCTCTTTCTTTTAAATGTGCAGGATAATCCACATAGAACTCTAAAGAATAAAGGAATTATTGATAGTGGATGTTCCAGGCACATGACAGGGAACAAGGCTTACCTTGCTGACTTTCAAGACTTTAATGGTGGCCCTGTTGCCTTTGGAGGTAGTAAAGGATATATTACTGGTAAAGGGAAAATAAAAACTGGTAAGTTAGATTTTGAGGATGTAAGCTTTGTGAAAGAACTTCAGCCTTTCAATCTCTTTTCTGTGTCACAAATGTGTGACAAAAAGAACAAGGTTCTGTTTACTGACTCTGAATGTCTTGTTTTGTCTCCTGATTTTAAGTTACCTGATGAAAATCAAATATTACTTAAAGTCCCCAGACAAAACAATATGTACAGTTTCAATTTAGAGAACATTGTTCCTTTAGGAGGTTTGGCTTGTTTAATTGCAAAGGCTACAACTGATGAATCTAACAAATGGCATAGGAGGTTGGGTCATGTTAATTTCAAAAACCTAAACAGACTTGTGAAGGGAAACCTTGTCAGAGGTTTACCTACAAAGCTTTTTCAAAATGACCACACTTGTGTTGCTTGTCAGAAAGGAAAGCAACACAAAGCTTCTTGTAAGGCCAAGTTAGTTAGCTCTATTAGTCACACCCTACAACTTCTTCATATGGACTTGTTTGGACCTACATCTGTCAGGAGTATAAACCATAAGACCTATTGTTTGGTTATCACTGATGATTTTAGCAGATTTAGTTGGACATTTTTCTTAAGAACTAAGGATGAAACTAGTGCAATCCTTAAGGACTTTATAAGACAAATAGAGAACCAATTGAATCAAAAGGTTAAAACTATTAGATGTGATAATGGAACAGAATTTAAAAACAGGGATGTTATTGAATTCTGTGGGTTAAAAGGGATCAAGAGGGAATACAGCAATGCCAGAACTCCACAACAAAATGGAGTTGCTGAGAGAAAGAACAGGACCCTTATTGAGGCAGCAAGGACCATGCTTGCAGATTCATTTTTACCTAACACTTTTTGGGCTGAAGCAGTTAGTACTGCTTGTTATGTTCTAAACAGGGTATTAGTGACCAAGCCTCATAATAAGACACCTTATGAACTTTTAACTGGTAAGACACCAATTATAAGTTATATAAGACCTTTTGGGTGCCATGTGACCATCTTGAACACCATAGACCACTTGGGCAAGTTTGCTGGAAAATCTGATGAGGGATTTTTGGTTGGGTATTCTCTACAAAGCAAGGCTTTTAGAGTATACAATTTAGTAACCAAAAGAGTTGAAGAAAACCTGCACATAAACTTCTTAGAGAACAAACCCAATGTTGCAGGGAAAGGACCAAATTGGCTTTTTGACCTTGATTATTTGACTGATTCTATGAACTATCATTCTGTTAGATCAGAGAATCAAGCTAACCTTCATGCAGGTCAACAAGAAACTAACCAAAATACAGGTACAAAAGACAAGATTGATGCAGGGGATTCTGAAAAAGAAGATGAATCTGCTCAAGACTGCTTTGAACTTCCAATATGGCATTCCTATTCTTCAACAAATCCATTTGCTTCAAAATCAGATAATAAGATAGGAGGTCCAAGAGAGGAAGAACAAGTCTTTCTGGATGATCTTGCAAGACTTCAAAGGCAAGAAAAGGAAGCTAATGAGGAAGCTGAAGCTCTCAGGAAGTCTCTTGAACAAGAAACTGAGAACTTGGTTACTCAGGCAGGAGCTGCTAAGTCTAGCAGTACTAACATTTTTAGTACTGTTAGCACAACAGCTAAAGCTAGCGGTACTAACTTGGTTAATACCGTTAGCATACCAGTTAGTACTGCCAGTGCAAATGAGGGTCTATCTATTTCTGACACAACCAATTCCAAAGAAGATGACTATGAAATACCTCAACTTGAGGATATTCATCAAGATACTACTGAAGGTATCTTTACACATTCATCTTATGATGATGAGGGTGCAGAGGCTGACTTCACAAATTTGGAAACAGTTGTGAATGTTAGTCCTATTCCCACATCAAGAGTGAATCCCTCTCATCCTTCAACACTTATTCTAGGAGATCCAACATCAGCAGTACAAACAAGAAGCAAAGTAAATAAAAGTTCTGAAGCTCATGCTTTTGTTAGTTATGTTCAAAAGCAAAGGAGAAACAATCATAAGGACTTTCATCTTTGTTTATTTGCTTGTTTTCTATCTCAACATGAACCCAAGAAGATTTCAGAAGCTCTTGAAGATGAAAGCTGGGTTGATGCTATGCAAGAAGAATTGTTGCAGTTTGAGATTCAAAAAGTTTGGATCCTAGTAGATTTGCCTTATGGGAAAAAGGCTATCGGTACAAAGTGGGTGTACCGAAATAAGAAGGATGAAAGAGGAGTGGTTGTCAGGAACAAAGCTAGATTGGTTGCTCAGGGACACAGGCAAGAGGAAGGAATAGACTATGATGAAGTTTTTGCTCCTGTGGCTAGGCTTGAAGCCATAAGGATCTTTTTAGCATTTGCCTCAAAGCCCATTGATGGTTTGGTGGTAGAGAATTATGCAAGGTTATTGGATACATGGGAGGTTGATAATTCTAAGGTTATAATTTGCATTAATAACTTTGTCATGCCATTTATACGGGTTTAGTTAGCAAAATATGACTCTGCTAAGGTTGTGTGGGATCATCTTGTTAGATTATACACACCGTCTAATTTTTTTATCATTTCTCGATTTGTGTGTGTCATACTTGCGCAGGGGCAATGCTTATATTCTTTGTATCGTTCCAATTTTATCGGATGTCCCCGAAGGGACACAAAAAGTCTAATTTTGCCAATGAATATAAGGTTGAGATAGATATTCATTCACTTCAGCAAAATGATATGAGCATTCAGGATTTTTATTCTGCTATGTTAGCCTTGTGGGATCAATTAGCTTTGACTTAACCACCACAATTGAGTAGTTTTGATCATTATGTTAAAAGGAGAGACTCGCGACATTTGGTTCAGTTTGTTATGGCACTTCGTTATGACTTTGAGGTATTGTCAGGTTCTATTCTGCATCGTGATCCCTTACCATTTATTGATTTTTTTGTAGTGAGCTACTTGTAGAAAAGGTTCGTTTGAAATCTCATGATGATAAGAAGATTGTTGGGCCTTCTGTTTTTGCTTCTACACACTGTACAATGACATCTACTCACACACAAAATAGCCTACACTCAAAGGTTGTTATTGATGAGCGTGCTTATTTCAAACATCAACCTTAGTAGCAACGACAACCTTAGGCTAATAATGGTGTTGTTGCACCTTCTTTAGATCCATCATTGATTGAGTTGTTTCAAAAGTTTCTGGCCTTCCAGCGTTAAGCCTTAGCAACCTTTTCTAGTCAAGGTTTGTCAATAATATCTGATAGACACCATGCGATCATCCTTGCTTGTAAACTTAAGACATTATGTTAAATACTCTAAAGGGGAAGTACCAAATTTGGCAATAATATCTGATAGACATTATGCGATCATCCTTGCTTGTAAAACTGTCTTTCCTAATTCGTTGCATGGTTTTTGTTGTCTTCATTTAATGATGAATTGTGGAATGCAAAGTAAAAGGTATAAGGTGTTATACTGGAAGACATGCAAAGCGTACACCGAGTAAGAATTCAATAACATTATGTCTGATGCTCACCACAAACTAGTTGAAGCTGGAATTAAGAAATGGTCTAGGGCAAAGTGCCCTGCAAATAGATACAACTACATGACATCAAACAGTGCTGAATCAGTAAATGCGTTAACAAAAGAAGTTAGGAAAATACCAATAACCGCCCTGATAGATTGATATAGAGATCGTCTTAGAAAGTGGTATTATGAACGTCGAGAAAAACATAAAGGTATTCATTCAACTTTATAAGTTACTAATTCATACAATGTATAACGATTGTTATTCCACACTAACTTAGATGTATACTTTTGTATATTAGATTCACAGGATGAAGAACTAACACCATGCACAAAACAATAATCCTGAACACAACAAATCAACCAATTACAAAATATAGTAAATAATTTTCTTACTAATACAGATTAGGTAGCTAATGATAAGTTCATACAACACTTTATTAATGGTAACTTTATGCACAACTTACATATTATGACAAGATATTATGCTTAATATATAATGTGCATGTGTAGCACAAATACATTATAATTACAAAACTAGTGCTTACTCATAATCTTGCACTACTAGCATAATAGTTTATTGTTACAAAAGATGTGGTTATACGTAAAATCCAACTAAGCCTGTATTAAGAGCACCAACTGTCAGTTAAACTTGTTGACTTGAGTGCGATCACATTAACCCGTGATCATTCAATGGCAAGCCAAACCACCCAACCTTCCTTTACCTACTTCAACTGAAACTCTTTTACCATGAACTTTCAAGAACCTATTGATCTTTTTATAGTATTGATATTTTCTCTTTCTAGTAACCTTGACCATACTTCTACCCTTCTTCTTCTTCAACACTACCTGCACATTTGCGCATACAGAATCCAATGGTACAGAGTTTGCAAAACATTCTTTCTGTATATCAGGAAGTGAATGGCTATCGCAAACAACTGTTTCATCTACATACATACTTGGCCCCCCAACATCTATGGGACCATCCAAACTCAGTCCTTCATATAACCAATTATCATGCATGCCTAATGCATCAGCAACATGCAGGAAATCCCCAAACAAGTTCTTACATGGGAATTCAATTCCTTTTCTTCTTTGTTTTAAAGGGGGTATTCTTAACACGGGTGAACCAGCTTCTTCTTTTTCCCATGCGATATGCTCCTCCGAGGACATAAGACAAGCATTTTGCATCATTTTTTCATGAGTTTTGATTTTACACAAAACATCTTCATTAGCCGCATTAACCACTACAAGATCTTTATACTAATACTTGCTAAGTTTTATTGGTTAAATGGCTATATACAAGATAATTAACCCGTACTTTTCACCCATAGTCAACAATTTTATTCATATCAAAATCATCTTCGAGACAATGTTTAATCCTTCTTCTAGGCAAGATCTAGGAGTAACTAGAAAAGAACCTCAATCTGACATTCAAGTTGTATGACAACATAATAGCAGTTTAGAGAAACCTCATCCTGATAAACTAAGATAAACTTTACAGTTTAAAATATTGGCCATAGATCATACATTAAAGGGTGTAGATTGAAAACACCATCATGGTTAACTTCAAAGATAACATAGTTCTCAGGCTTTTCATTTGTCCTGTAACAAAATGTAGTTAAACAAAGTATGTAAGTACACATGTTAAGAACATAAGTCAACATATTATAAACTTAATTAACAAATGCACATAAAACAAATATAATTTTCATACCTGACAAAATAAGCAAATATAGGGTTCATACATAATTTTAGAGCAACTAAAAAATCAGACATAGTTGTATGAATGTACTTGTGAAAACAAATCTCAAATGGTTGTACTTAAAGTTGATTTCATAGTTACTAGTAAACTAAACTAGGGTGAATAGAGGTATTTATATGTTATGGGCTTGGTAATACTGGTATTTACAAACTGTTTGGGCTACATTTGATTGGGCTTTTTATAATTAATTAACATTAACAAAATATGAACACGCCAAAGTTGTGTACGAAAAAATAACTTAAACGTCATGCCCCTTTGAAAATTGTTGGGAACATGTTAGTTTAATTAATACACTAAACAGTTGCATTTAAATAGTATTTATAGGGGTTGTTTTCACTATCCAAAATCATCTTCATATCATTTTACAAACAACCAATCACTCTTAAAAAATGAATCAAACACCTCTTCAAGAACTTCGTGAAACATCCAACTCTATGGATTTTCCCAAGATGTGGACTGTTATGATGGATAGAGAGGTGGTTAGGGACAATGACATAGTGAGGAGACTGATGGAGGTTGCTACAGAACTCCAGGCTAGTTTGAACACAAGGCAGGAGATAATCAATGAAGCCGCGATATCCAAGAATACAAAAATGAAGAAAAGTGTGGCCTTCTTCAGAGAACAACAAGACCAAGATTTGAAGTTTATGAGAGACATTTTGTCGAAGATCTCGGAAACTCAGTTAAGGACATTTGAAAAAACAGAGTTTGTTGATTATATCAAAAAACTCTAGGTTGTTCTTATTAGGGCTTCTTATTATTAACTATATAAATGATGATCAAACTAAGGTTACACATCCTTGTTTGGTTATTTAGTAATGTTTATGTATTAGTCCCTTTGGTAATTAAACTTTGTAATCATCTGTTATGGTTTATGAATCTTAGTTTCTGTGTTTATTTATGCTTATTTGTTTGCGTTAACCAATTAAATCATGGGCCCTTAAATCAGCTGCACCTGGTATAAATGACACAAAACAATTCCAATCACTAGTTCAAAAAATTTATTCAATATTGTAGAATTACATTTCACTTAACACTTATCAACTTTGTGACAGTTTATAAACGAACCATCTTCTCACGATATGCCAAGGCCACGTCAACAGGATCTTCGACATCTAAAGATAACCCATGCGCCAACCGATATAAAAATATACAAACCCACACACCACAATCACCATATATACCACCCTGTTTAGGAACATTGTCCGCAAGCTTAAAACTAATGGTATAATCACTAGGATGTATACCTTTCTTATCAAATACTTTAGCACCTTCTAAGATAACGGGAAGACGTTCCTATATGATAACATACAGCATAGTAAGTGTAACCGACGAACCATAATGAACATAACAATCAATATAAAAACCAACATTAAAAAGAGAAAATAGTTTCATTGCTATTACCATTACCACATAACAAGTACATCGCTTAACGTAACCATTAACAACAAAAGAGTACATAATAATCTAAACAAGAACAACTTAAGAAGCAAAACACAAAAGATACGGTTGACAGAAGAATACAGTGAACACTAAGCATACCGTGACTTTAGGATTACTGACGGTGAAGCCTCGCAATGAAAGAGAGTTTCTTCAAGATCTTGAGTTGAGTCTCACTTATTGATTTCATCAAGTCCCTACATTTCTCCAACTCAAAATCTTAAAGCTCCTCAAGCAATTTGTATGATTCAACAAGACTAGTTGACACGTGCAAAAAGCTTTGCATCTCTAACATTTGCTCTCGCCTCTCGTGACAACGAACATGCAAATGTTGGCACATTGCATAAGTATCAGAAATTGTCCTTAAATCTCTTTCATTGTCAATTTCAAACAACTTAACCATCATGTCTTTCACTAAGAGGGAGTTTGCCAAAAGTGCAAGGAGGTATAGCTGAGACATTGTGGTGTGTAATGTGCCTCTAAGTGTATGTAGAAAGGTTTTTAATAGGATGTGTTATGAAAATGTGTGGGTTGTGAACTAACTATATAGAGAAATAATAACTACTGAAAATTAATTGGCCCAAATTGATATTGGTAAAACTGCCAATAGTGGGTCATTTGAAAGAAGAAGAAAATGCAAAAAATTATTAATTGTGATTAGAGTTACTAAAATGATATTGGAAGGTATGGTCAAAAAGTCAAAAGGTTCTTGGCAACTCATTGTATGTTACTTTGATTATAATACCAATGCTAATTGAGGAGTTGTACTTAAAAGAAAACAACTTAGTTGGAAACAAATGGAATGGCTGTGTACTTAGTTGCAAACAGATCTAACAACTTACAAGGAAATGTATAATGTGTATGTCACTTTGGTTATTGGTAACTTAATATTTGATTTATTTATAGTAAAGGAAATTATAGGAAGTATTATAAACCATACAGAACTAAACAACATCATAAAAACAGAGCATATGCTAGCTAGTATAATCAACCAAACAGTAATAAACAACTGTTGTATAATTAAAGTTTAAAGTGTACCTCTAAACATTGCCGAACAACGACATACCAATCGCGCCACTCATAGTCATACGTGTCTCCGCTATCATAGAAAGTGACCAATCCAGACAGTATATCTAGGTGGGCAAGACACCAATGCTGATCCGTTTCATTAATGGGAATAAAAACCTACAGCATTTAAAATGATTCTTAGGTTTGTAATCTTGAAGAAAGTGATCAGTCCAGACAATATATGTTGGGCCTTATGTAATGAATGTGTTTATGTACCTGATCAACATCACTCCATGGAATGCCATACTTATCACCGTTTGCATAAAACAAAGGCATGCTGTTTTGCATAAGTAGTTGAACAAAGTAACAACTAACCATGGCCCAGTTTGCATTCTCACGTCTACCATGCCACATATAGTTGACCCACAAGTCTATGTGCTGTAAATGACACAAAGCAAATAAAACATTATAACTACATAAACCAAAATGTTTATTGTTATAAATTGTTTGCATTAATTTGTCTATCAATACTAACCTCTTCACTTAGCCAACCTTTGCGACAAGGGTCTAAGCACACTAATCTAAGCCAGAAATTCCTAGATACTGTATAATCATTGCTCCATGAGAACATAGATTTAAGCTGCCCTGGTTGACTAATAAATCTCTCAATATCATCAGATAACCAAATTGTGTCCATTGAATGAAACTGTGTCCATTGAATGAAACAAACATGAAACATCTTATGAACATAAGATTATAACTGTTTAAAATCAAAAGCCGGATAGAAGATAAATACTAATAGGAAAACAGTGTAGAGAAATATCATACCTCAACCCATGATTTCAATTTTTTT